>SMGT01005773.1:98956-111468 GCA_004794575.1 Lanistes nyassanus
CCCCCCCCCCCCCAGCCATGCATTACCACTTAGTGGCTGGCCCATGTTTCCCACCGGTAGGTGCCCCCGCGGGCCCGGCTTCACGTGCCGGGGGTGAGCAAACAGCCTTTCTCTGGCTGGGTGGCTAAGCTGGCCCACCCCTTTCTCTTTGACTTTCCTCTCTCTGCCTCTCTGGTCCTTTCCCTTTCTTCTTTTCCACCCCAATCTCTCCCTCCTTTCTGCAGTTTTTTCTTTGCTGTCTTTCTGCCTGTCTTGGCCTGTTCTTTCTTCTTTCTCTCACATCCGCCCTCTCTTCACGGTTCTTCTTTCTCTGCGGTCTTCTTTAGACCCCCTGCGTTTGCCGTCCAGGGCGACCCGTGTCGGGGGAGAATGGGATCCTGGGGGTTGAGGTCCCTGATGGGTGCTTCTCATCACACCAACACACTCCTTTGGCCCGGACTTCTCCTAGACGGGAGGTTGGTGTGGCCCACACCAATCAATCGGCTGGTCGTGCAAAGCCCTAGCTATGCTAGAAGGCTGCGGCCTGGGTCAATCTGGTGTAGTTTTATCTAGGCCAGAGTATACCTCTTCTGTAGCCCTGGTGCGGCCCTGCTGGACATACCCCCTGTGGTACCGCTCGGCCGCATCCCCTTGTTGGACTCCATGGTGGGTGGGGAACAGAAGAGATGAAACTTTCTCCTTCCGGTATGGCTTCCAAAATTGCGCCGCGCAAGCGGCACCTCCCAACTAGTGTTAGCTCAGATAGTGAGGACGAGATCCGACAGACTGCTTCTTCTCGTTCTGCACAACCCTCTTGGCCCCGTTTTCTTGTTGTTGAGGGTGCTGACCCCGATAAACCCGTCACGAAGCTGACTCCTTTTGCTGTCCAGAAGGGGTTCAGTTCTATTTCTTCTTCCTTTTTGTCTATCAAGCGGTTCCATGATACTTCTTTTCTTGTCGAGTGTGGAACCCAGAAGGCGTCGGATGCCCTTCGCCAATGGGATTCCAAACTCTTCATAGACCGACCTATCCAGGTCTCTGTGCACAGTACGCTGAATTCTTCTGTCGGCGTGATTCGCTGTGCTGACTTGGCCGATATGTCTGAACTCGACATCAAGGCTGAGCTTCCGTCTCAGGGGGTGACGAACGTTTGCCGCGTGACTCGCAAGAGTAATGGGGCGGTCGTTCCCACCAATACCTACTTTATTACTTTCTGTTTTCCAAAACTTCCCTCTACTCTGTCCATCGGATATCTTAAGGTACCTGTCTCTCTGTATGTTCCTAATCCTTTTCGTTGTTTTCAGTGCCATCGCTTTGGCCATGGCACGAAAACCTGCAAATCTGTTCCTCTCTGTTCTCGTTGCCCGCAAGCGGGTGCTTGGCTCTTCCTCCCCCACCTCTTCTGTCTCCTACTCCTCCGTCGTCTCTCGACGACCGACAACTTCTTCTTTCTGTCAGACTGACGTCACCTGGGTTGTCGGGGACTCCCCTCGCCCCTTGTCTTCCGTTTCTTTGCCCCCTCCTTCCGCCAGTTCTAGCTCTCGACCCCCCTCACAGTCCATGCCACGCACCACTTCTCAGGGCACATCCACTACCATTTCTTCGACCACCCCCAGCTCTACTTCTTCACGCACCTCTTCTGTTGACACACTTTCTACACCTTCACTTGCACCACCATCTACTAAGAAGTCTGCCTCTGTTCGCACCCCAGGGTCGGGAGCACCCGCTGCCCGTCCCTCTGCTTCTCTATCTGCCTGGTCCTCACACAACCGCTTTTCGACTCTTGCTGACACCGGGACGGAGCCTAGGGCTCCCCGCCCCTCCTCCCTTTCTCCCCCACGTCGGCCTTCTCAGGGTCCGAAAAACACGTCCCGGCCTCCAAAGGGGCAGGCGCGACGTGATCTCTTGGAGGACATGGAGGTAGGGGATACTGCCCCCTCCTCCACTCCGTCCTCTCCTGTCAACTCTCATCGCCGGTCTAGCCTAACTCGCTAACATGTCCTCCATCATCCAATGGAACTGTCGGGGAATCCGAGCTAACTATGAGGACCTCCGTTGTCTTATCTCTTCTCTCAACCCTGCTGTTCTTGCTTCCTTTTCGTGTGGTACTTTCCATGTTCTTCGTCATGCTTCTTCTGCTGACACTGGCTCTGGCGGTGTCGCACTCCTCCTCCATCCTAGCCTTCTTTACAGTCCCATTTCTCTCACCTCTTCCTTGCAGGCAGTGGCTGCTAGAGTCACGCTGCATAAAACCATCTCCATTTGCTGTCTGTACCTTCCTCCGTCAGCTCGGGTTTCCCGTCACGAGTTGGACGATTTGCTAGACCAACTCCCCCCTCTTGTTCTTCTTTTGGGTGACTTCCATGGACATCATCCCCTGTGGGGTGGTGTTTCCAGCGATGCCCGGGGGGAGCTTTTAGCTTCATTTTTCGCTGAGAGGGATCTCTGCATTTACGATGACGGCAGTCCCACTTACTATCAACCTCATACTGGGTATACTTCCGCCATTGATCTTTCTGTCTGTTCTCCCTCTCTTTCTCTTGACTATTCTTGGCGCGTCACCGGGGACTTGTGCGGCAGTGACCACTTCCCTATCACTCTGTCAGCCGACCTTTCTGCAGAACCCGGGCCAGCGGGTCGCTGGAATCTTTCCAAGGCTGATTGGTCACTGTTTCACTCTCTTTGTCTCTCCCGGCTGACTTTACAGTCTGATTTTAACCTCGATTGCCAGGTGGCCGGAGATCACCCTGTCCACCTTTTTACCCAAGTTTTACTTGAAATTGCGAGACGTGCCGTTCCTACCGTTGGCAAAGGTCGCCGTGGCCCTCGCGTACCTTGGTTCACGGAGGAATGTCGGGCAGTGCAGCGGGATCGGAAGAGGGCACAACGTCGTGCTTTCCGATGTCCCACTGCTGATAATGTCCTTTCTTTTAAACGCCTCCGGGCTCGTGCTCGGTTTGTTTTTAAACAACAGCGCAGGCAAGCTTGGCAGAGTTTCGTCTCCTCTCTCTCTGTCCACACCCCTTCTTCCAAGGTATGGGCAACAATTCGTCGCCTCTCTGGGAAACGTTCCTCCGGTTCCGTTGGCCACCTCCGCGATGGCGACGCGACCCTCACAGACCAGCGCGACATTGCTAATCATCTTGCATGCACCTTCGCTCATAATTCCTCTTCCTCTCACTACTCCTTCATTTCAGCGCCTCCAAAGTGTCAGGGAATCTACCCCTTGTAACTTTTCTTCTTCTGACTCTGAATCTTATAATCTCCCCTTTTCTCTCTCTGAACTCCAACAAGCTCTCCATCAGTGTTCCTCTTCCACTCCTGGTCCTGACACTATCCACTATCAGTTTCTCAAACATCTCCCTGAAGAATCTCTTTCCCTTCTCCTCCAAATCTTTAATTATGTTTGGACATCCGGGGACTTTCCCTCCATGTGGAGAGAGGCCCTCGTGGTCCCCATTTCCAAACCTGGTCGGGATCACTCTGACCCCAACAACTATCGTCCTATCTCTCTCACTAGCTGTCTGTGTAAAACTATGGAGCGCATGGTCAATGCTCGCCTGGTCTGGACCCTTGAGTCAGAGGGTTTGCTCTCCTCACTGCAGTGTGGTTTTCGGCGAGGCCGGAGTACCGTCGACCACCTCTTTCGCTTCGAAGCTTTTATCCGGGATGCCTTGTTCAGAAAAGAACATGTGTTGGGGGTCTTCTTTGATCTGGAGAAAGCCTTCGACACGACCTGGAAGCATGGAATCCTGGTGGACCTTCACCGCCTTGGTTTTCCCGGCCGTCTACCCATTTTTATTCAGCATTTTTTAGCTCACCGCCAATTTTTAGTTCGCGTTGGTGCTAGTTTGTCTGATTTTTACCCTCAGGACATGGGTGTTCCCCAAGGCAGCGTTCTGTCCCCTACCCTTTTTTGCATCAAGATCGATGGCATTTTAAATTCAGTTCCTTCTGCAGCTGGGGTCTCTTTATATGTTGATGACTTTGCTTTGTGTGTCCGTGGTAGGTATTTTCCCTGCCTGGAGCGTCAGCTGCAGCTCTGTGTAAACAGTGTTCAACGTTGGGTTTCCTCCAACGGTTTTACCTTTTCCACTGCCAAGTCTGTCTGCTTTCATTTTTGTAAACTCCGTGGCCACTTTCCGGAGCCCACCATTGATATTGATGGTTCGGCGCTCCGGGTGGTCCCCGAGGTCAAATTTTTAGGGGTCATTTTTGACCACAAACTTTCCTTTTTACCCCACATCCGGTCCCTTCGTGCATCATGCCTGAAGGTGCTAGATGTCTTACGTGTTGTTGGGCGCACCCAGTGGGGTGCGGATCGGACCACCCTTTTACGTTTATACCGCTCCTTGATTCGGTCGAAACTTGATTACGGATGCATTGTTTATGGTTGACACACTTTCTACACCTTCACTTGCACCACCATCTACTAAGAAGTCTGCCTCTGTTCGCACAGTCTGCCGAACGCCTCTTCCATCACGACCGACAGTCCCTCTGCTTCTCTATCTGCCTCGTCCTCACACAACCGCTTTTCGACTCTTTCCGACACCGGTTTGTATGATCTTCGTCCAAAGGAGCCTAAACCTCTTCCTCTTCGCCTTCTTTCTCACCTGTCTGCCTCTGCTCTCTCTCTTGCCCATGTTGCCCCCCTCCCCTCTCTTCCAGATCCTCCCTGGACCCTGCCGCCTCTAGACCTTCGTCTCGACCTTGCTGCCTTCTCCAAGTCTTCCACCTCTGATCTCCTTTATCTTCACCACTTCCACGAACTCCTCTCTGACTATCCTGGTTTCTGCCGCGTCTTCACCGACGGCTCTAAACTTCCTGCTGCTGGTCGAGTTGCGGCTGCAGCCATCCCCTCTTGCTCCTCTCATCCTCTCACTGCCCGCCTAGCCGATCACGGTTCTGTCTTCTCTGCCGAACTTTCTGCCATTCTTCTGGCCCTTTCGCATGCTCGCCACTCTGGTGAGAAAAATTTTCTGATCCTATCCGACTCTCTTTCAGCCCTCCGTGCGCTTGCCTCTCACCGCCTTAACCATTCTTTCCTGGTCCACATTCAAGCTCGTCTCTCTCTCCTCCGCTCTCGAAATGTTGATGTTGTCTTTGTCTGGGTCCCCGGCCATGCTGGCATTTCGGGCAACATGCGTGTTGATCGGGCTGCTAAGCAGGCTCTTCAAGACCCCATCCCTCTCTTCCCAGTGCCTTCCGTTGACTTCAAACCTTTCATTTCCTCCTACATCCACTCTCTTTGGCAAGCCCATTGGGACACACTGTCTTCCAACAAACTCCACTCTATTCTTCCTTCCCTCTCTGATTCTATTTACTATGCAGAACCTGTACGGCGAGATGATGTTGTCCTGACGCGCCTCCGTCTGGGTCATACCCACCTCACCCATTCCTTCCTGCTCCGTTCCGAACCTCCGCCTACCTGTACCCACTGTGCAACACCCCTCACTGTCCAACACATTTTATTTTCCTGCGTACATTTTCGCCATGTCCGTCTACGTCACTTTTCTGCCCCTTCGTTCCCTGCCCTTTTTCGATCCATTCCTTCTTCAGTGATATTCGCCTTCTTACGTACCATCGGTTTTTATTCACGCATTTAAGCTTTCGGTTTTATTGAATGATCCGTTCTCTGTTCACTCTCCCTTACCCTCCTTTCTCTTTTACCCCTGGTTTTCCTTTTTCTACCCCGCCGTGATATAGCCTTAGTTGCTGGCACGGCATTATGCCCAAATACCTCCTCCTCCTCTCGCAGGATGTTTTGGGCAGAAGATTATTCGACTGTCTAAACCAGTCCTTTTATCTCAACATTCGTCCTTAAATTCTTTCAGTCACACGCACGTGGTCAACAAGGCGGTTACATGTATCAACCAATCAGGCCAGAGACAGCAGAAGCCACACCCCGTGTCAACTAGTAGAACACGCCCCTAAGTGGACACCTAGGGTGGACACAACTACCCCCTCCCCTTCCTGGTCGTTTACACCCATCGGCTACATCAAAGCCCTGGATGCTCGATACTACGCGTCACTGGTTCCTTCAGCTACGTAATCTTCCCCTGAACAAACTAAAGCACACCTGGTCAGCCTGACACCTGCACTAGTCGCTCCCCAGCTGCCCCAGGGTAAGTAACACCTTCCCCCTTGCTTCTAGGGCCAGCACCCCCGATCATAAGTGTGAACAAGGACCGAACCTGGGCTGATGATGACGTGAGCGGCTAGATGGCGGCTTGAACAAGGGGATAATAGACCTTAATTAGGGCTGGAGAGTCGAGGATGGATCACACCTGGAATCTATGGTGCAATCTCCTTGACCCACCAGACCCCAACACGTGACACATACTCTGACCCGTTCGTTCAGTCTCACACAGGCAAAACACTACTAGCTCAAGAGCCCACACCCTCGTAAAACACACAACTGCAGCGAACTGTTATTCAACATATATTTCAAACACTAACTGGCTCGACAACATCAAATATATCTGCAGATTATTTACAAAGAATCACTGTGCTCGTGTCTAGGGTACGACGCTGCCTGATTACGTCATACCACGTGGTATCAGACAAGAAGATAATCAAACTCCAGAGAGGGAATCAAATTGCAAAACCGGCCTATGATCCCGCTCAATACACACATACAGTAAGTGACCGACAATAGAGCTCCTACTCTTGTCACTACTGCAACAACTACTTCTGCGATACACAATAACAAAGCTATCAATAAGTGACCAACAACAGAGCACCTACTCTTGTCACTATTGAAACCACGGCTTTTACGACAATACGCCGATACACTCAGTGACCGACAACATAGCACCTACTCTGGTCACTAGCGAAACTCCTGCTTTACTGCAATACACAGCTCTAAAGCTATTCAGCGACCAACTATGAAGCTAAGACACTTCACTCTACACCCTCTTTTGGCTTTATTGCCCGGCCACTAGCTTATGACGTCTCCTGTCTCCGGCAGGATAAAACCATCTATCTTATCAACCCGAGTCCCCGACTCTAAGATAATCTATGGCAAGAGCAGTCCTACAAGGCACAACAACAGTCACTTACTACTTTGTCTAGTAGTCGGCAGAATACACCCCGGGTACCTGCGTGAGATGCTGGAGTCCTTTACTCTTTTCAAGTCTTTGGCTAATTTGGCAAGGGCAGAGGTCCGTGGGTTTACACGTGTCCGCTTCTCTTGGTCTTGCTACGTTAACACTCACTCCATCCGAGTGTCTCTCCCTGTGTGTATGTGTACCTCTCTAATCGCGTTTTTGCCTCTTTAAGTAGCAGGCGTTCTGACGCATTAACCTTGAGTAAACCGGTTCTGGTCAGACTAGGTGGAGCAGGGCAGCTGTCATGACCAATGGCGTTTCACTCACATACCTTAAGTGTGAAGAGAAGGGGAGGAGCTAGCTGGAGCTAGCTGGCTAAGCTAGAGTGACAGGTGATATCCTAGGAGTGACATGTGACAGCTTTCACATCTTAGTACATAGCTAGTATTGTTTGGAACATTTTCTGTGTACTCCTTTCTGCAGTAAAAGATATAATAACTTCATTCTCTGGACACTTCGTATGCTTTTGAAAAGTCCACAAACAATGTATAAAAACGACCTCCTTGTTAAGAAAGGTATTTGTAGACAAGAGATTGTAGGGAGAATATATTGTCGGTCGTTCTATAACCTTTACGAAAACCAGCCTGCGCTTCATGGATACATTCGTTCTCTTCACAGTATTTGTTTAATCTATCATTGATAACCCCACTGTACAGTTTACTAATAACATTCATCCCTATAATTATCTACCTTATTAGGGTTACCTTTTTTATGCAGGGGGAATATCAACACTTTTGTTCAACTCTCTGGGTATTCTCCACTCAAAAAGACTCTATTGAACAACAGTTGCAAAAATTTCACAATCACTTCACTTGAGTGGAGGAAGAAATCAGAGGCTAGACCATCAGGACCTGACGCTTGACGTTTTTTCATACTTCTTATTGCATCATGTATTTCTTTTTATGATATTTCTTCATCCAGTTTAGAGTACAACAGTCAGGACAGGGGGTATTCAAATTGTTGTTAACCGCAACCTCAGTTTCGTCTGTAAATGTAGCGTCATCTGTAGTTTGAACCGGATTTAAAAGTTTCTGAAAGTAATCTAGCTAGGTCCTAGGGAAGATCACTTTTATATGACTTAGTCTTTCTGTCGTCATTGATTTAACACTTCGCCACTGCAGGGCTCCTAGCTTGTGCCACCCCAGCTGATGTGGCTTTTTAGCCTTTTTTCAGAAATTCATTAAAAAATCCCCCCAAACAATAGAAGAGTTATTTGAACTTGGTTGCAAACATCAATAAACAAAGAAAACTCGTGTCTTACTGTGTTTCTTGGACCTTGTTCTGTAATTTATAAATCCTTTGATGGCAACACAACTGAAGTTGAAGTAATCCAAAGGTCCTCACGATTCCTTATACACAGTTTGTTCGATACTGTTTACACCACATGATCGCTCGTTTTTCTCTTCATAATCAGTCACAAATACTCTTGTCTTCATCCACTTTGTCATAGTAAATTTGCAAAACAATGTCATTTTCCTCATCAGCGTGTCATTTGAAGAGTAAATCTAGTATTTCTTTCAAGTGACAGAGCACGTGTGGATACACACTTCACAGCCATTTTTCATTCACTTGGAATTGTGGTCAAAAACTGGTTTAAACACAGTATAAGGGAAGTAGCTCATAAAGAAATAATTGAGCTTTTGAATGTAAGAGTTCTTTACCTTAGACCATTAGCCATTCCCCACAAATAAATCGTCATGCTTTCATAAAGGTGTTCGACATGCGGCATACAGTGTCGCGCATGGTGTATCGCGTTTATGCTCGTTGCAGTAGGATTGAGTTAATCTTTTGCCAGAATCGTTTAGAGTTAGGATCCTTACTTATTTCATGCAGCTCATTCAGGATTCAATTCTTCTGCTCACATTGTTTTTTTAAGCACAACTCTTTAAAATATCTTTTTAAACCCAGATATTTTTCCAAATCCTCTGTCGCATTAGTAGTTCTGAATATTTTTAGCTGCCTCTATTTAGCCTGTTTGGCGCAGCTGCACTCTGTGCCCTATCACTGTGGCTGGGCATGAATGTGCATCACGCTTAGTCTGTGTTGACCTCATTTTGTTAGCTGCTTTTTGTAGGGATTTTTATACAATTTTTCAAAAATTGGTAAAAATCTGTCAAAATCACCACAAATGCTGCAATTTCAGCAGTAGGATGGTTGATGCCATTGAGTTAAAGTTAGCTAAAATCCAGCAGCAACAAGGTAACTGAAATCCACTGACCGAAACCCACCTTATGTACTGTCATGTAGGCCATTTTGGTCAGCTGAGGGCAGATGGACAAATCCGTTTGTTTTTCCTAATAACCTCACTTCATGGTAAAGGGAAACAAACCTCTTAAATGGAATGCCAAAGCTACAAGTTAACCACATTATGAAGTGTATTGGTAGAACCGGGAATTGCCGAAAAGTGGTCAGGTAAATATAAGCTCATGGCCATCAACTTGGGCAAACCAGCCATTTAATATCGAGTTACCAGCACTTATTGAGTTAACATAATGACTGGCACCATCTTGAACTGTTGCTCGTTGTGTTGGTCGGACGTTAAAAATCCCTCAAAATAACGACGTGCTACAGACAAGAATCAAATTGATTTTTAAAGGTAAACAAATGCTGAATAAAGTGTTTATTACTTTAATCTTTGCCGTCTTCTCAAAGTTAAAATTCAGGAGAAATGAGATAACTGAAGTCCACTGTCCCAAAAGCCCGCCTAATGCTTGCACATAGGCATGTGTCTACGTGCTATCTAAACTCGATTTCTGCAATTTCTTGCTGGCTAGCTGTCCTCTATACCTGCTACAGAAGTTACAGAAACTTCAAAACTCGGCCACTCGCCTTGTCCTGAAAGCGTGCAAAACAGTACGCAACACCTCTCCTCTGCACTGGCCCCCCCATTCAGGCTCGCATCGAGTACAAGTTATCTACTCTGTTTTCAGTTCTTCATCGGTGCATGCCTCATCTACTTTTCAGAACTTCTTACAATTTACACTCCAGTGACACGGTTCCACTCCTCTTCCGACGATCGCATTCTCTCAGTACCCCGCAGCAGGATAAAAACATGCTGACAGCACATGTTCACCTTCTCAGCATCCACTTGATGGGTCTTGTGCTGAGCTCTGACATCTCTGTCACAATTTTGCACTTGAGTGCCCACAAGCTATGCAGACTTTTCCAAAAGGGTCACTGGACTTCGTGTTACAGGTAATAGCCACACCACCTGGCGAAGAGAACCATAGTGCCTCATAGTGCACCCCTCTGTCTAGTTCAAAAGTTGAGTGTGTTTCTCCAGAGGACTGCAGTGATGCGTGGTCATGGGGACCCATTCTTGGGTTTGATGCGTGGAGTGTGCCTCACTAAGCAATGGGTGTCTGTTTAGATCCATAGTTTAGAGAATCATAGTTTCCTGATAGTGCTCCTCAATGTCCAATTCAGGTCTTGAGAATGTACCTCCAGAGAATGGCATTAATGCTTGGTAGAAAAGACCACATCTTCTTTGGTTTGATTAATGAAGTGCACCCCACCAAGCAATGCCTGTCTGTTTAGATCCAGAGCACCATCAAAGAGGCAGCAGGCTGCGTAGACTACCGAGTCTTCAGGACCTTCACACATCTGGTCTCATTCTGCAAATGAATTGAGAGCCCTTGTGGCCTCATCTGGTTATGCCAAGGGTGCTGCCTTTTAAGATATCATAAAGGCAGTAGTGTACCTTGGACTTTGGACATTCCTGGTGCTACTTGTTGGGTCTCCATGCATGCTTCCACCACTGATGTTTTGTCTTCTTTACTGGTCTGTCAGCCTTTGACTAAAAATCCTTTCCATTGATGTACTAATTTTTGGGGTACATCAGTTGATGGGTGCAGGAGTCAAGCTTTAGAGTGTCAGTCTCACTTCCATCCTGTTTGCCATTCTTAGCACATGCCGCCCGATTCTAATAGATAACAGGAATTTTTTTCTCAACATCAGTTTTAGTAAACTAAAATGGAGCACATTCCCTCCCACCTCCTTTTGGTGGCTGGAGAATAACGACCCCTCTGTGGATGTGCACACCGTGCATCACCTATGCACACAGCTCACTGACCAATTCAAGCTGACTTTCTCAAGCACTGTTGACCAGGTCAGACCTGTGTTGAAATGTCAAATTTGTTTTTCAAAAATGTTGTCAGGAATAACCTCAGTGCTGACTGTTGGCTTATACCAAGATTACACTGTTTCATGTGCCTGTGTCAAGGTCTAAAACAGAAGCGTTCTTTTGCAGAGGAATCGCGGATGTCCAACTGGTTGTTGTTGATACGGGAGTGGCGATGGTTCTGATTAGATAAAAAGCATACAAACAACAAAGTGCTCCATGAGTGGCATGTAAAAACTTGATCGCCTGCGTGCTGCTTATTCTGTTAATGAGTTAATGCCATGTTTGCAAGTCACAGTTTAGTTTTTAATGCCTGAAACCGTCATTTTAAACTTCCTACCATATTTTTTTTGGGGTACTGAACACTGTTTGCAGCATGGTCAGAGATTAACATTTTAAAATGCCTAATTGCAGGAAAATCCATTTAATACGTGTTAAATACGGTGAATCATGGTGCTCCCCAGAGTTGTTTTCTGTCACCTTTACTGTTCATTCTGTTCACTAATGACTGGGTTTCCTTGGAACCATCTGTAATCATGATAACATTCTCTAACGACACTACTGTTGAAGGACTTGTTTCTAATGTGGATGAGAATGTGTACCATGAGCAGACAGCACAACTGGTTGGCTGGTGCTGCTCCAACAATCTGGAGTTTAACATGTTCAAAACTAATTAATAATTGATTTCCACAAGCACATAACGCCACTCGCACCCCTAAATGGTGTGATGGTTGAGCAGGTCAACACCTTCAAGTGGCTGGTACCCAGTGGCTGATGGATTGTACCAATCGTCTCTAAAGGTCTTTCGTGGACCATTAATACCATGTCCATCGTCAGAAAATCTCAGCAGAGACTGCACTTCTTATGACAGCTAAAGAAATTTGAGGTGCACAGATCTATCCTTGAGAAATTCTACCATATGGTGATTGAAAACATTCTTAGTTTCTCAGTCACAGTCTGGTATGGCATCGCCAGCAGGAAGACACGGGATCAGTTAGAACTTGTGGTGCGCAGCGCGCCTAAGATCATTGGGCAGGAACTTCCATTGCTTGCCTCACGTCTCGTTTGCAGATCCAGGAACATCGCTGCTGATGTGACTGACCCAGCCAACCAGCTGTTCGGGCAGACGCTTTCGAGCACTTAAAACTAGAACAGGTTGCTTTCACCACTCCTTCTCTCCACAGGCTGCTCTGTATCTGTTAACAACTAACCTGTCTAGCTGAGCTGTCTCTCTAGCCCTTCTCCCCAGTCAGTTGCCCTCAACATGGCAAAACTCAAGGAATCTGTGTGTGTGGGTGTGTTGG
>SMGT01005774.1:0-81584 GCA_004794575.1 Lanistes nyassanus
GAGAATGCTCGGAAAATGTTTTCGCTCAACGTTGAGAGCATTGCAAGTGTAGGAAGCCGTAGGCTCCCTTGTTTGCATACGTCAGCATACGGGTATGTCTAGCGCTGCCAGTACCTTGTTGGGATTGTCCATTGACGATTTTATAGCGCTCTGTTCTCATTTGTTCTTTGTTGATTTTTATTTGTTATCTGTTATCTGTTTGAAACGTCGACTTCCTGTCTAAGTCTCCCTTGACCGAGTTCTCTTTGTTGTACATTACAGTAGGTACCAAGTACCAACCTAATTACAGTAGGTACCAATAAACCAACCTAATTGTTTCTGTTGTAAACAAGTCACCGCCGATGAAGTCGTGACGTCACACAGTACACGAAACTTGGTCGGTTCCGAGCTGGAGTGAAGACCCACTCGTGGCAGCGAGGTATAATTGTCGCACCGCAGATAAGCTTTATCATTTAGTTCACGGTGTCTCTCATTGAATGGTTACTTGAGGACGCTGATACAGACCAGAGTCCGTATAGCTAGATAAAAACTTTCATATCAAGAGAATCGATGAACTAGTTTTCGGTCGAGGAGCATGCATTTCACTTCAGTCTCTGGTATTTTTGCCTATATTTATTGTGATAAAAAGCGATACATATAATATAGCAGATTCCAGAGACCAGACTGAGATTCCAGATTCCAGATTCCAGAGACCTGCATATGTAGGCCCTACATCTGTGAAATACCTAAAATAGTGTGGATTAAAATCGTGAAAAAGCATGGTCACGCCACATTGTCGGTCTTCGTGTGAATCTTTCGATAACGAATCTTCATAGACATTTCGATTTCGGTTTTGTATTACATGCATTGCCCATGCAGCGGCTCTCCCTCCGCAGTCTGTAGTTATATCAGATATGGGGAAGCGCTAGAAAGAGCCATTGATAATTTGTATGCTGCACTATCCTAAAATATCATCCTTTCTGGATGTTCTTACAGCCTTTACAGGCCATTGTTGACTTTGAACTCGATCCGTGGTCAACCCCATGACAATATATGGCAATGCCTTTATTCTCTATAACCAGCCAGTTGTGCATACAGTGCATCCATATTATTTAAACGTTCTGATGTTCTTTAGAACAGGAAACTGCATTCTTTTTCTGTCTTTTTGTTTAAGAAATGTATCGCCCAACCCATTTGACCACCTCAGTGGTCTTGTGGTTAATTGCTTCTGAGACGGGAGGTCAGTGGTTCACACCCTGGCCAGGTCATACTTAATCAGTCTAGTCCCTGCCCTGCCAGACACCTGACACTTGAGTGCTAGGATTGGTTGGTCCAGTGTCAGTATAATGTGACTGGGTGGGACTGAAGCCATCCCAGTGTGACAGCTGTCTCAAACAGCACAATACACCATCCAGATAAGCACCTTTTTTGCGGAGGAATATTAAGCAACAACAACCAACCTTCCCACCTCAAACAGTGTTGGAAAATTTCCATGTTTGCATAATGATTGGATTTAGCCCATATATGTAAAGTTAGTAAAATTATGTTAAATGATATGTGTTGGTCCTGTTCACATCGGAGAAATATGAATAACTGAGGGTCTGTGTGCGGGTGTGTGCAAAGGGGGGGGGGGGGGCATTTCATGATATCTTGGTCTAATCAGTTCAGTTTGCGCCATTTAGCCATGTTGTAATATGAGGTATGGGTAGGAGGGCTTTTGGTAGAACCTTTACTAGTTGACTTGGTGAGTAGTGTGTATGTATTATGAAACTGTAAATTTCAATGATCTTAAGTGCTCTTACACTCAGTGTCTCACTAAGTGTCATTTTATTACAAAGGCTTTTTTTCTGTTGATGTTTGTGTCAGTAGCTTAATTACTTACCTGTGTGCTCAGAGGAAGCAACAGGCAATCAATATTTCTCTATTTCCTGGCAAAACTTTAGCCCATTGTCTGTTATGTTAACTGAAATTCATATAATTCGTTGACAGTGGTATGCATACAGTCCTGTTTTGGTATACTGGTTGCAGTAGCACAAGCAGTAATGTGAGTCATGTTAAATATATTGTAACAGTATGGAAGCTTTGTTTTTAAATAACAGTTGTTTGTACTTTTGAGAACTTGTTATGTGGGTGATGTACTATTTTGATGTGTTGGTGACAGTCATTATTTATATCAGGTGACTAATGAAAAATAACTTTAAAAAAATTCTAATGACACATTTTCAAATTCAGATGGATTTAATTTCGGTCACATTAAAAGTTTTCCTATAACCTGCATTTGAAGTGATTGATAGGTTTTCAGTCATAGTTCCAATTAAAGTATCTGGAAAATTTAGAAATAAAATGCATTATATGTGTAAATATGATGCTGCTAGCAGTTATTGGCCAGGTATGCAAATCAACAACAGAATCAAAATTGCACCTGTTACAGTATATATACTTGTAAATAAACAGCAAAAGGATTTGTTTGTGGTAAAGAATGGGTGTTGGAATTAGATAACTTTATCACATGCTATTAAACAGTGCATCTTATCAAGAACAATGCTTCCCTGTTCCCAGCAGTGAAGTGAAAACAACAACATAAGGATGTAGTTATCTTGTAGTCTGAGAGCAAGATTAAGTGGGTGTTTTTTTTTGGGGGGGGGGGTATTGTGAGTGTGGAGAAGGTAGAGAGGGGTGGGAACAAGACTGTAAGCCTTTGTGTCCTTCAAGTATGGACATATGGGCAGCAAACACATACGCTTAGGAATCACATGATGTGAAAAACATTTGATATGAACCATATGGTTGGCAAATGTTTTTTTCTTTCTTTGTATTTACTCCATTCTCCTTTAGTTTTGTCCTGCTGGATCCCAGTCTCCTTACATCACCCTCCTGTTCATGCTGCCCTTCCCAGTTCTTTCTTTATCCTGGCATCTGTTAAAGAAGGAATTTAAGACAGACTTAGGAGTCAGGCTGACAATTTTTCCTTTCTCTTTCTGTTGTACAGGACCAGACGACATGCACAGTCCCAGAGTAAGTCTGATTATTATTACATTGTCAAAACTTGTGATGGTTTTTAGTGTAATAACATGCCGTCTGTATGCATTTCCATGCAGACCTAAATTGGTTAAAAGTTTGAACATTATGTTAATGAGGGATTGTGAATATCTTTTAGCTAAAGAAGCAGATAACAGATCACAAAAGTAACATTAGTTTAAGGCCATTTTTTTAGATCTAAATTTTATCCTTGTTTCCTGCCTATTGGTGTCCATGTAATCATTTGTTAAACTATTTGTCAGTAGACCTTAGTAGAACTGAGGGATTTTTTTATTTTGCTTTAAAACAAGTGCTTTCAATCATTTGCAGGCACAGTCTTGTCCCTTATAAAAAGCATCGTATGGAGAAGTGTTTCTGAGAAAGCTGTGACATTTTCTTTTTTTGGCAACAATGTCATATAAAGATAAACTTATCTTCTTTGTCAATGGACTAAAAGTATGTATGATTTCTGTGTTACCTCCCATAGTG
The DNA here is from genome assembly GCA_004794575.1 of Lanistes nyassanus. Classification (NCBI taxonomy): domain Eukaryota; kingdom Metazoa; phylum Mollusca; class Gastropoda; order Architaenioglossa; family Ampullariidae; genus Lanistes; species Lanistes nyassanus. Next base: position 3,487 of record SMGT01005774.1, read on the forward strand.
GCATAATTTTTAATGTGGCAGCATGGTTGCACATACAGTCCACACATATGCACACACACACACACACATCTTTTGGATTTAAAATTCTTTCACTTGTACAGTTACATGAATATTTGGAACAGCTCTAACTGAACACCCTCTCTAACAAACATCCCCCCTCCCCCAAAAAAGGTTGATAGTGGCAAATAAACCATAGTTCAGAAGCCCTGAGCTTAGGGAATATCAATGTGTCTTCTTTTCTGACACACATACATTTTTACATGAATTTGAATAGGGCAACAGGCCTTTGCAGGCACATTTATGTATGGAAGGAAAATATATAATTGTAATTCACAAGACCTGTGCATATTTCTTGTCACAATACTGTACCATGACTCAAAGTGTTAAATTCTCAATTAGTGATCTCTGACTGCACCTGCCAAAAAAAAAATGTATCTCCCATGTGATCCTAGTAAGGCCCCCTCTGAACATGCTCACACTATGCGTCACCTGTGTGCACAGCTCACTGACTAGGTCACCCTGACTTTCTCAAATGCTGCTGTGTTGGCTGGTTGTGCTCTGGATGACACTGTGCCTTCAGCTTAGCGTGGCTTTGCCTTGGCAGTCCCTCGCTTCTTCCCTCACTGTGTTGCATCAGCGGTTCAAGGAACATGAGCATTCTGTGTTCTCTCCTTGTTTTTCTGTCTTTACGTTTACTGCTTTCGTTAGTAGTGACTTAGTATAGTGGGCTTTCATTTGTGGCCAGTTTGTTTGTAGGGTGGGTTTACGCATTCGTGGGTTGTTACCTGTTGCATTTATATATGTACATGTACTCACGCTCTGTTTTGCTGGTCTGTGACTCAGTGCTTGCCCTTGTGTCACTCCCCTTTGTTTACACGGTAGGTGTATTTTGCCTTTTTGGATTTTGTATTTTGTTGTTTGCACCTAGCCATGCCATGTGCAGTTCAGATGCGAGTGCTTGGCAGGACCCTTTGACCTCACAGGCTCATTCCGACAAGCATCGCTCGGGTGGTCGTTGCCGTTCGCCTGCAGCTACGATCACCTCTGCTGATGTCAGTGTTTCTTCACGCACACCATGACTTGCACGGCTGTTGTCTCACTGCCAGTTATGCTTCCTGGCCTCTTCGGCCCAGCGTCACTGGCTTCCGTCTCACCGACTTCCAGGCACTCGTCTACATCTACTTGATTCCTGCTTGTTCTGGTGGTCGGTCCGCATGGGGTCCAGCACTCCATGCCCGTCATCCGGTCTCCTGCATCTCCAGCTCAGTTACTTGATCATCATGGTGTGGAGAGTAGTGCAGTGGTTGCTCTGTGGATACCTGCTGGGGAGGGATGGCCTCTGGTTCTTTCCGATCCGGTTGGCCATAGCCTGGGTCTCGTGCCGTTGGGGGCAGACTTGCACTCGCATGCTCCTCCCCAAGGCAAGGTGCTCTCTGGCTCACTGGTACAACCACATGTTGCCGTGCAGTCTGGGTCACCGCCCCTCTCAGCTCAAATGGTTCTGTGATCCGGCAATCCCACTTCCGCTGCTCTCGGAGAAGATGTGGGGGAGGGCACGGCTGTCAGTCACTCACTTGGAGGGTGGGGGGACTGTTGGCTGTGATGGAGGTGTTGGAGCGCATCTTTCTATGCTTCATGGGGAAGCGAGAAGCATCCCACATTCCTGCCAGCTCTGGTGGGTTCCAGAAAGATGCACCTCCACTCTCTGGCCACCCACTGGAAGTTCCCCTGACTTCTAGATGTAGGTCACACCGACAATCCCCTGCCGGTTCCGCCCATGCCCACAAGTCTGGCTGCTCTGACACCATGCATTCTGGTACGGTTAGCGATCCCCAGCCTCACCTGTACATGCTTCCACCCAGTGGAGGGTGCTTCACACCCCTGGCTCTGAGATGGCAGATGAGAAGCCAGCTACACTTCTCCCCTCCATCCTGGCTGCTCTCCTGCAGGAGACTGCACCGCAGTGCATGGTGCAGGGACAGTCAGAAGTTGCAGAGGAAGTCTTCTGGTGCTCTTCCATCCACCTTCCGGCACCTCTCTCGCAGGATGCAATTCACAGCCCCTCCAGCCCCGGCTTTTACTGGCATCTATTTCCAGTCCCAAAAGTGACAGATGGGTTCCGCCCTGTGCTGGACCTTTCTCCCTTCAACCGCTTCCTGTAGAGGGTCCACTTTCAGATGGAGACTCCAGCCTTGTTTGGCGAGGCTCTCTGCCCGGGCGACTTTGTCACGTCTCTCGCCCTGTACAATGCGTACTTCCACGTACTGGTTCACCGTCACACCAGAAGTAACTGTGCTTTGTTTGGCTGGCGCAAGTCTACCAGTTCAGAGCACTGCCGTTCGGCCTCTTGTTGGGTGTACACCATTGTCACAAGTTGGGGTCTGGTGGGTCAAGATTCTAGGTGTGACCCATCCATGACCCTCCAGCCCTAATTAAGGTCCATTATCCCCTTGTTCAAGCCGCCATCTAGCCGCTCACGTCATCACAAGCTCAGGTTAGGTTTCTGTTCACACTTCTGATCAGGGGTGCTGGCTTTAGAAGCAAGGGGCAAGGTGCTACTTACCCTGAGGCACAGCTGGGAAGGGACCATAGCTCCAGAGCAGGTGTCCGGCTGGCCAGATGCGAGTTAGTTGGACAGGGGAGAATTGCGCATCAGGAGGAAGCTGCTGATGGGTAGTATCGAGCACCAGGGGCTTTGATGTAGCTGAGAGGTGTAACCTGCCAGGAAGTGGTGGGGGTAGCTATGTCTACTCGAGGTGTCCACTTAGGGGCGTGTCCTTGTAGTCTCACCCACCTCCTTTTTGTGGTACTCAGCACTTTGGGTCATAGTACAGTACTGTGACAAGAAAATACAAATTCTTGCTCTAAATTTGTGTTTCTTTAGCAATACTTACCATGACCCATCAGAGGCCCACCCTCCTCACCGCTGGTTTGGTTCTTTGGCTTGAGAAAGTCAGGGTGACCTGGTCAGTGAGCTGTGTGCACGGGTGATGCATGGTGTGCATGTGTGCGGAGGGGCCTTACCAGGGTAACACTGGTGATTTTTTTTTGGAAGGTGCAATTAGGGATCACTAATTGAGAACTTAGCACTTTGGGTCATGGTAAGTATTGCTAAAGAACCACAAATTTAGAACAAAAAATGTGTAAACATTTTCTACAGTAACACCATGCTTTTTTTCTTTTTTGTTTGTTTGTTTTTTGTTTGGTAACAACAGCTGTATATTGCTTATCAGATGAATATCATTAGCACCATACAGCCTTTAAGGAAATCCTATTTCATGCCATGGATTGCTCTCTCCACAAGCCATATGAGCCACACCATACTTCACAGTGAAAGAAGTATGCTTGTTTGTTGTGGTTTTGCATTTGTGCTACAAACTAAAATACTATTACCTTGTTGGGCCACAGGTTGAGGTTGATAATCCCGACCCAGAAGCTACTTTGCTGGAGTATTTACGGCGCAATTGTATCCTTGTATCATTGAGCACAGTTGTTGTTTGATGAAGGTAAAGAATGTCCCTGGGGAAAGTGTGCTGCAGTGCATAGATTTCAAGCCACCCTGCAGAGGTGCCTTCAAGTTCAAAGGCCTGCACTGTAACCACTCGGCCATCTGCTTTCTGTTGTTTTTTGTTGGACATTTTATATAAAAGTCACCCCAAATATTTTATCATTTGGAGTTTAGTGAACAGCAATAACTTTTGGGTAGTGATGTTATACTTGCATTTTGTTGAAGCAGATTTGTTTTGAATATTTAGTGTATCCCAAGGCTTGATTTTCTGTGAAAAACAGATGCTACTGTCCTTGACTGTACTTCAGTAAGACTAACGGGGACCAAACTGGGATGCGGCGAAGGTGGTTGTGGTGCATGTACTGTCATGGTCTCGGCATACTCTCCGACCGATGACAAGATACTGTATCCTCAACACATTTTTAAAAAGTCTCATTTAAGGAATCTTTGTGTTTTGGGGAAGGAAAAGAGCATGAAAGGGGTTGGGATGTCAGTAGGGGGTAAAGGAGACAGTAAAGGAATGCTAAGCTTCTGCAATGCAGAACCAGACACTGAGCACACACACCACTGTCGACAACATGTTTTGATTTTAAATGGGATAAAGAACAGTAATAACAAATTCAACTTTTGTGTGGTGTGTGTCATTCCCTGGCCATAGGTACTTACAAACAAACAATTTAGAGTAAACCAAGCAAAAAACTAATAAGGAAAAAGAGCAAATTTTTACTTTCCAAAAAGGGAAATGCTTGAAAAAGGATTTGTATAGTAGATAGGCCATAGTACTGTGCCATTTCTCTCACTTTGTTCACAAATTCCATTAATGCATTTTTCTACCTAGAGCATGAATGGAATCAAAGCTAAATGAAGAAATATTTCTTTCATCAAATGCACTTTTTATAGAAATGTGATGGTGAGATGTTGTGTCCTTAAGGCTTTCAGTCACTACAGCATCAATGCATGTCTGGCTCCATTGTGTGCTATGCATGGTCTAGCTGTTACAACTGTGGAGGGAATTGGAAGCCTGCAAACTGGCCTTCATCCAGCACAGGTTGTCCTGTTGGTTTATTATTAAAGTGTTATGTAATCATAGTGGACATCAAGATATTTGGGTTATGAATATACGAGAAACAGCAAACATGCAGTGCAGATGGGTTTTGAGTTATTTTATATAAAGGTGTTCTCTTTCAAAGGTAGTCAGCTTGCAAAAGGATTAGAACTGTTGTGGCAGCTTCAAAACATGTTGCATCATATCAGTGCTGCCTGACTATAAAAAATGCATACATATGTGCATTTTCAGGAGACATTTTGCTACAATCAGGGTTTACAAAATTATAATTCGCATGCAGCATCAGATGCAGTGGCTGTGCTGTGGTTGTTATATGTTGAGTTTTTGGGGTGATGACTTAAACATGAATATCGTTCGACTGATTGGCCTTAGGGTCTATTGAGGGTCTGTGAGTCTTGAGCTGTGATGACTTTAACATGTAACTTTTCTACTTTCATCAGGAAAGACTGGCATCTGCTCATGGTTCTCAGTGTGGCTTTTGCACACCTGGCTTTGTTATGTCCATGTACACACTTCTGCGGAACAATCCCAGACCATCTTCACAGCAGCTGGATTCAGCCTTTGATGGTAATGTGCAGCTTGCATCTCGTAAGAAAGGAACGAAGTTGAACTCTTTGGACTTGGATAACCAATGTGCCTGATGAGTAGCTGTGTTCCATGGACATTGATCAGCATGTATTGTGTTGAGAAAACAATACCACATAGAAGCTTAATTGGTAGAGGGAAGTGACAAGTGTAAAACTGTACTGAAATCTGCAAGAGTTAGTTGGTTTTTTTTTTATTTTACTTTCTAGAGTGGACCAAACTGGATTTTTCAGGATTTATGATGTAAGCTGCATGAACATATTGTCATAATGATGGTAGAAGTTCAGAGAGATAGGTTTTTTTTTTAATGCTAGAGATTATACTTAATGTTGATAAAAGCATATTTCTTTTCATTCTTCAGAGAATGTAAATAACTCCAATACCGAATGCAAGAGAGATTAATAATTGTTGGAGGATTGAGATTATGAACAAAGGGATAACGACTGCATTTCCTAAACGTGAACTATCAAATGTTAAAGCACTTGAATTACTGGATTTCCTTTTTTCACCAATAAACACACTGAAATTATATTTAAAAAAACAAATCTATCCATAATTTAGATGTCCACCGTGGCAGGGAAAATTAATAATGCTTTATTGTTAAAAGGATGTTAAATATACTAAAAACTGCAGGTACAGCCATGAATGCACATCATTGGATGCAAAGAATTAAAATTTAACAGGACTTTAACAGTTTTGGTCTTTGGATTTTAAGTTTGGTAAACATTTCTTTCAGAATGAAAGTCCAGTTTGAGAGTGTCTTTGAATGTTACATCAAAGTCTTTAATGTCAAGCATTCAGCCCCCACCTCCAACCCTTCCTGAATGTGTTCATATAAATTAAGCCATTTGTGAGAATTTAACTTTACTGCATAATTGTTAGAATGTGGCCTTCATACACCAAATATGCTTTTTATTTTTTGACATTCATATTTTAACTGTTCTTTCTCTGAAGGAAACCTTTGTCGTTGCACTGGTTACCGTCCAATCATTGATGGCTACAGATCATTTATTAAGGTTGGCAACATTTGTGTAGACTCTTTTTAAACAAGAAATGCCATACTTAGCACTGTGCTCTAGAAGATCGAAAGGAACATAAGTGTTTTGTGTTTGATAATGGTTGAAAAAATTTAGATGTAATGATGGTTTCTTTTTTTTTTAAAGCATATGCAGTACTGTTTTTTAAAGAATTTTTTTTTCTGCTAGGATGGATGTGGGAAAGAGAACTGCTGTCTGAATGGACCCAAAAAGGTGATCATGCTTTGAGTTAATTGTTTTATTTGGACAAAATGTAATTTTGATCAGCATGGTTTATATTGCTAAAGAAACTCAAATTTAGTTAAGAAATTTGCATTTATATTCATCTGCAGCAAAGCTTTGGAATTTGGTTTGGCATCATGTTTGTCACTTGACTTATCAGACACATGGATTTTCTCTTATAGACTTCTGTTGATGAAATTAGTAATACGCAGGCAGCAGTAAGCTTATCACAAAAGGCTTATGATCCGAAGCTGTACTTTCCTCAAACTCACTGTCAAAATCTGCCAGGTTTTTTTTCTTGTAATTATTTTGTGGCTAGTGTTGAAAGATACAAACCAAAATGGCTAGATACACCATGACCACTGCAGTAAGTGCCCACTCTGTAAGATGACAAATCTGTTGATTTCTTAACACTATATTGCTACCATTACCTGCAGCATTGTGAACACTTCCACCTTGAAATGGGCCACTGTGATATTCTTTAACAAAAACTCAGAAGATTACATTTTGCCAAAAAAAGATAATAAGATGTGGTTTGATAAGATGGGTGTTTTTTTTAATTCAGCAGCACTAACATTGTCCTCCCATTTTTATTTTAAAGGGTGGTTGTGTAAGGGAGAATTGCTGCTCCCTTAATGAGGAAAATTCCACTCAGCCTGATGATACAGGATCTGATGAGGTGATTAAATGTGACTGATACATTCTGGCTACATTCTTTGCCTTATAAATCAAATAAGGCTCATGTCAGGTTTTTTGTTCTTGTAATTATTTTGTGGCTAGTGTTGAAAGATACAAACCAAAATGGCTAGATACACTGTGACCACTGCAGTAAGTGCCCACTCTGTAAGATGACAAATCTGTTGATTTCTTAACACTATATTGCTGCCATTACCTGCAGCATTGTAAACACTTCCATCTTGAAATAAGAAACTCTGATATTCTTTAACAGAAACTCAGAAGATAACATAACATTTTGCCAAAAGCAGATAATAAGATGCCATTTGATAAGATGAGTGGGTTTTTTTTAACTCAGCAGCACTAACATTGTCATCCCATTTTTATTTTAAAGGGTGGTCATGGAAGGGAGAATTGCTGCTCCCTTAATGAGGAAAATTCCACTCAGCCTGATGATACAGGATCTGATGAGGTGATTAAACACGACCTATATATTCTGGCTACATTCTTTGCCTTATAAATCAAATAGGCTCATGGACAAAATTCAAACTTACAGATTTTTTTCTTTTTTTTTTTGGGGGGGGGCTTCATTTGGTTTTAGTTTACTCCTTTCTGTGAGAGAAAATATTTTTAGAAGTTTGTTTACTTTCCTGTCATTAATCTTTTACAGTATGTGGTTTCTAGATATTAACCCTTGTAGCACAGTGGGCCACAATCATGGCTTTCCCTGTCAAGCACAGTACAGCTCGTGGCAGCTGTGCATCCTTTGATTTAAGTGTGATTTTCGCTTGGGTGTTTCATTTTATCCTACAATGTAAGGGTTATGTAAAAAGATTGACTTCATTAATCCATTTATTTTAAAACTTTTATTTTTCAGGAGAATGTCTTGGGGAAAGCGGCTCTTCTATATGATCCCACACAGGAGCCAATTTTCCCTCCATATCTCAAAGTAAGAACAGATGCATTCTTTCCATGGAAATGTGTTATGTGATGGTTACTAACAGAATTTATGCTGGAGAGGGTAATGCTTGTGTACTTGGTTCTGAGTTAAATCTCCAGATAAAGGCTATTGAAGGACAGAAATGTCGGGTAAAGTAGTCAGGTGGAATAGTCTGATTTTATTCAGCCCCAACATTTCGACTGGGCTAGATGGGGAATCACATGCTACTGTATGCTCAGTAGATGGAGACTGAATATGATTCTGCATGGAATAATTGTGTATTACTGTGTGGCTCATAGTACACCAGTGAAACACTATTATGTCTCTGTGTGAGCCTGTTTCTTCATGTTTATGTGTGGAATAGTCATGTAGTCCTATGTGGATACGCCACTGAAAGATGGTGTGTGAGCCCCTTTCTTTATATTTGTGTATGGAATAATCATGTAGTCCTATGTGGATATGCCACTGAAAGATGGTGTGTGAGCCCCTTTCTTCATAATTATGTATGGAATAGTCATGTAGCCCTTTGTGGATATGCTGCTGAAAGATGGTGTGTGAGCCCCTTTCTTCGTGTTTATGTGTGGAATAGTCATGTAGTCCTATGTGGATACGCCACTGAAAGATGGTGTGTGAGCCCCTTTCTTTATATTTGTGTGTGGAATAGTCATGTAGTCCTATGTGGATATGCCACTGAAAGATGGTGTGTGAGCCCCTTTCTTCATAATTATGTATGGAATAGTCATGTTGCCCTTTGTGGATATGCTGCTGAAAGATGGTGTGTGAGCCCCTTTCTTCATGTTTATGTGTGGAATAGTCATGTAGTCCTATGTGGATACGCCACTGAAAGATGGTGTGTGAGCCCCTTTCTTTATATTTGTGTGTGGAATAGTCATGTAGCCCTTTGTGGATATGCTGCTGAAAGATGGTGTGTGAGCCCCTTTCTTCATGTTTATGTGTGGAATAGTCATGTAGTCCTATGTGGATATGCTGCTGAAAGATGGTGTGTGACCCCCTTTCTTCTTCAGGAGCCATTTCTATGTGAATTTCTAGGATGGGTCATTGATCTCGGATCATAACGGTTGCCTAATAAAATCCCTTTGATCTAGACAGAAGGTACATAGGGTACACATTTTTGGTCCAAAAGTGGAGAAGGTGCACTTAACAAAGTTTGCAAAAGCATTTATTAATTCCCAACGTAGGGATTTATTTCTGTGATTTTTTAATCTGCACCATTGAACCAGGAAACTAGTGGTGATGTGCATCTCAAAAATACATCATCACTAGGCAGTGAGTGGGTCCACCATTCCATCTTCTCCTCCGAGCATTATGCAGTGACACGGCTTGTTTGGTTTGGTTAGACCTGCCCGGAGCACAAGGCTCCCACCGACAAAACTCTGGGGGTTGTCGAGGTATGCAAGTTGTCCCACCACGTGAAGGCGGAGCAACATCAGGACAGATTCCTTTGCTAATGTTGAAGAGGAATTCTGTGAGCTAACTAAAGACTTACATAAAATAGCGATAGACTCTTGACAGTAGGAAGCATTAGGTAAATGTACTAATTAAGCAAAAGTATTCTTCAAGTGGAAACAAAAATGTGAATTTAAGAAGTAATCTCTTGTCTATCGGCTCAGACACTGAGGTATGTCAGAAGGAAGTCAGTGACAGTAAGTTTGCTAAAACTAAGATTTGCGGAGACCATAATGATCTTCGCTGTATCGTGTAAACTTTACACAAGGGTTATAGGTCTGGGTGGTAGACCCTGTACTAGTCATCATAGTGAGCGAGTGCAAGACAGAGCGAGGGCGAAAGTGAGTAAAATAAATAGGATGGGAAGTCCTTTTGTAATTGATATATCAGTGTTATCTTTATTCAGCATGGAGTTGGCATGAGAATGAACAAAGTGTCCCTACTTGTGTGAATGTGAATGTGAGTGGGGCTTGTAGCAGTCAGGTAGAACAGACGAAGTAGTCAGGTGGAATGATCAGCTGAAGTAGTCAATTCGAGTAATCCAGGGTAGTCTGGTAGTCTGAACAGTCAAGTTTGGTATAGGGAGATAGAACAGTCAGAAAAATCAGCGAATCATTTTGGGTAGTTCAGGGTAATCTGGTAAAGTAAATTACTGTAGTCGAGTGTAGGGACATGAAGCAACATGTGGAATAATTAGCTAATGTAGTCATTTGGAGTGGTCCAGGGTATTCTGTTAAAGTGGTGTGAATAACCAAGTAAATTATAGGGAGATGGAGCAGTCAGGTGAAATACTTAACTGAATAGTCAGTTGACCACATAACTTCATAAATGTTTTCAGACAGAGGGGCGTCATCTTTATAACCAGTCACTGAAATTCACGAGTGACCGTGTCACTTGGTACAGACCAACCAGACTGGAAGAACTTCTGACCCTGAAACAAAAGCATCCTGACTGCCGAATGGTCATCGGCAACACAGAAATAGGTGAGCTAGGCGGGAGAGGAGTGATTTGGATCTGCATATGATTGATAAGGTTTTTGTAATGTGGTTTTTAAACTGTCCTTTTTATTGCCAAGAGACTTGAAGCCTGGTCTTGGCTACATAACTGTCACTTTCTGGATGGTGGTGCCCATATATATTGGAGTGTTTAACCCCTTTGAACTGTTCTGTTCTCGTCACAAAAGCTCCATTCTCTGTTCATTTTTGTACAGTGTATGTGATCACTCACAGTCATGCAGATACGCCATCTTGTAAGTCAACCATCAGTTTCTGCAGAAAAATAGCAGATTGAGCCAGGGTACCATTTGCATTTTCCTCATCACCAATGATTTTTTTTTCTTTTAAAAAACTCATGGTGCCTGCTTATGTGGCATATACAATTAATATGCTGGAAACTCCACACCATGCATTCTTTGTTACTCAAAATAATTGTGGTTAGTTGATTCTCATTCTAGAAATTCTCATGAGAAAATATATCAATAGGATGTACATACATACCATCTCCTATCTTTTTAAACATTTTACATCATCCAATTATTGCATAGTCATCTGGAATCTATTTCATTGCATACATTTGCAGGAATTGAGACCAAATTTAAAAAGCAGAATTATCCCGTCCTGGTTGCTGTGACCCATGTTGCTGAGCTACTTGCCGTGGAATACACTGAGATGGGAATCAGATTTGGGTCATCTGTCACGCTGACTACTCTTGATAGCACGTTAAAGGAAGCTGTGAGGAATCTCCCAGGTATAGTTTCCAGTTATGAATAAATATTCCTGTTAAACTGTCTTTTCGTGAGATTTTCTTGCAATCAAACACTTAAAACTTTTATGGATGCAGCATAAAGCGTAACCAAAAAATGTTAAGCAAACTATATAGAAATTTGGAATATGATTTGACAATTGAAAAAAATACAGGTACACTGATATAGTTTCCCCACTGAAATGTGAATTCAAATGTCATAACTCAAAATACATTGGTGCGAAATTCTCTGTGCTGTAAACTTACATATATTTTACAAGAACACTTTAATTCATTACACTTATGTTCTAGTTGCACTAAGTAATCTTAATTTTACTTTTCTTCTGATTAAAAATTTCTTGTTATTGTGTGTCACTTAACATAAATAATGTGACTTGTGTTTCCTTTTACTGTGTGCAAACAGAGAGCAAGACCCAGATATTTTCCGCGTTTATTGAGATGTTGCAGTGGTTTGCTGGACACCAAATAAGAAATGTTGCAGTAAGTGGGTTTTTTTAGTCGAGGGGGTGTGTGGGGGGTGTCAACTTTTGTTTTGATAATATGTTGTATTAAAAGTGTTCTAAGGTTCTGTTTACCTTAAACTGTTTTAACTCTTTGGGGACACCGCAGACGGATGTCGATCGACGGCCGACAGACCGTTGAGGCCACGCAGATTGGCACCCGTCGACAGATTCAAAACTTTGCAGTGACTTATTTAACGGTATAAGGGAAGTAAACTTTGTATCGTTGTAAAGCTCTATCATCGGTTGTTTCCCCTGCACTGTCTAAATGAGTTTCGGAAACAGTTTCGGCTAGCCAACCAATGTTAAGTGCAGTGACTGACCGGTCTACTTCCGTCAGTCAAAATGGCTACACGTGCGAAGAGAATCTTTTGTCTATCTGCGGCCCTGAGTTTGTGAACTTCAAGGGTGGAATTATGTTTTAATTCAAAGTGGAACCATTCACCAACAGATTCAAAGTGGAATACTCCTGATAATTGGATTTATTTACTTGTGGGAAGTGGTCAAGCAGTGAAACCTCCTTTTGGTTCAATTTTTTTGTGTGTGCAAAAAGTGACTACATTTGGCACCAAATAGTAAGTACTATTTAATATTTCTAACTAAAAGTGTTGTTTGCATTGGAATGTAGAAGAATAGATCTTTCTAAACATGTAAACTAGATTAGTGTGCGTGTGGTAGTTTTTAAGGAGTATTATTTTTAAAAAACGGGTAAATCTATGCGGCCTCTATGGTTTCTACATAGGTCTTAGCCTGTGTCGCGAAAGAGTTAAGAGAAATGGACGTGAAAATGATGTTGATATCGAAAGTTCAAATATCTGGTAGAAACATACATGGTTTCGAAATGACGAGTGATTTCTTTATCTGCCTTTCTCTTTCCCCTCCCTTTCCCACCTCCTTTTTTTTCAATTTGATACAAATGCTGTGTAGTTTGCTTCTGTTTACATCAGGTGTCTGCCCTGAAAATAGGATTGTTGTTAGAATTACTGACTTTGAGTCAGAAGCGTTGACTTTGCATGTTTTGTGGCTTCTGTTGGCTCATGCAGTTTCCTTGTTCTTGCCATGTGTTCACTCTTCAAGCAGCATTCACTTGTTTCACTTTTCTTAAATAAAAGGACTGTCTGACTGTAAATTGTCTGATTGTAAATTTATTGTAAATTGGCTGACTGTAAATTGTCTTCCTACAGTCACTTGGTGGCAACATTATGACAGCAAGTCCAATTTCGGATTTGAATCCTCTTCTCTTGGCATGTGGTGCCATCCTTCACCTTGTAGACACAGGTAACAGTCACATCGCTTTTCAGTGCATTTACAGCTAGTGAGCTATAAATAGAAATTAAATTTGCACACCACTAACATTAGATTGATTTGGAACAAGCAAGAACCACACCTCAACCCCATTTGAAAAAAGAATAAAAACAAAACCCTGACTTGTTCATTTTGTGCAGGATATAGGTTTTAAAAAAATCTGTTCCTATAGTGTGACTGGCAAATGCAGGATGCAGTAAAAAACTCAATTATAGTAATATGATTTTGTGATTTTGAGCAGAACAGACGTTAAAAAATAATAAATCTGCCCTAGTAATATGAGCAGGATAGTTGGGATGAGAACTGAAGCAAATTGTTTCTCTGTGAATCTTTCCTTCAGATGGCAGGATGAAAGAAGTGACAATGGATTCCAGTTTTTTTGTTGGATACAGACAGACCATCGTGCGGAAATCAGAAATCCTAGTATCCGTTTTAATTCCTTTTTCAAAGGAGGTCAGTTGTACTGGTGCATGTGGATTTGCATATGCTGGCATATATTCTTGCATGAGTGCATGTGCTTTTGCGTATGTATTAAGAAAAGAATCACTATCATATCATTCAGATAAATGATGTAGTTTTTTTCATTTGTGTGCTTTCTATCATTTGTCTTCCAGAATGAATACTTCTTTGGTTTCAAACAAGCCAACCGAAAAGAAGATGACATCTCCATTGTTAATGCAGCGATGCGGGTGATACTGGACGACAGTACTTCAGCTGTTGATGCTTCATTTGCCTTTGGTGGCATGGCGCCGATCACTGTCATGGCAAACAAAACCAGAAATGGCATCATTGGACGGTATGTTCTGCTTTGCATGGATGCTTGTTTGCAACTTTGGTCAATTTGATCATGTCATGAAAGTAGCTGCCTATTGGAATGCCTGTAAGGGCCTTTCCTTGCTGGATCAACATGCATGGTATTATGCAGACGGTGATAATCTGACCACAAAATCTCCATGTTTAATCATGTGTGTCCATCCTAGATTGAAAGCCCAGAGTACATATCATTACAGTTTGCACCCAGACAATAAAGAAATGCTAGTTCTTCTAGCACCATCAGCCCAACTTGCAGACCCATGCTGACTCTTTCAAAAATAAAAAATGAAAACCATTAGTGATGGAAAAATACGTCAAACAGCATTTTCAATGCAATTTTAAGACAAAAGATCTTTATTTTCATTTCTTCTTGGAATTTTCTGGTGGTTGTAATTTAGCACCATAACCAAATGATAAAAACAAAAATCCACCTCTCTCCCTCCCCATGCCTCTCTCTTTCTGTATTTTATTTATACTTCTACATATGAAACTTGCATCAGTCTCAGATGTAAGGACATTTTTCTGAGTTGGGAAAGGATGTAATTTTATAAGAAAATGCTGGAGCTATTTGAAATAACTGGTGAATTCCCATTCTTCAGCAAGAGGTTCGTAACTCAAATTTGTTCAAATGATGAATCTGTTCATGTGATTGACATTGTCCATCTACAAATCTTTGCAGCATTACCAAGACATCACAAGTTAAATATATTTATAACAAACATAATGCTGGCATTTGAACAGAAAGTGGAATGAAGAGTTGCTGTCCCTGGCCTGTCGATTGCTGGAAGAGGACCTTCCTCTTGACCCCAGTGCCCCTGGAGGCATGGTCGCCTTTCGTCGCACTCTGACGCTCAGCTTTTTCTTCAAGTTTTATGTGTCTGTACTTCAGTCTCTTCATAACCAGGTAAGCCCTGAAAACGGATATTCAGTTGTTTCAGTTTGCTGTCTATCTCTTTGCTGTCTTTCCCATGGATGAATGCACCAGTGTACATGCATGCACGTGTGTGTGTGTTTGTGTGTGAGAGAGAAAGAAAGGTGCACAGAGGAAGATGATGCAGAGTATGATAATGGAATCAGTATGTGGTGTGATCATCTGCGACAGCTTTTGTAAGCAGGTGTAATGTTTTTCACGGACAGAATCTGGCACTGGAGGTGCCTTTAAAACAAACCTTCCTGAGCGCAGTGCAGCCCTTGGAGCGATCGCTACCCTGTGGCAGTCAGGCATATGAAGTTTTAGAAGGACAATCTCCAGATGATGCCCTGCACCGTCCTCTGGTTCATCACTCTGCCTACAAACAGGCCACTGGAGAAGCAGTGTATTTAGATGACATGCCTTTCTCAGAGGGTATGCAGTCTTCATAATTTATTTTAAACTTTACAACCAAAACACTGGTTGTTTTCTTGTCAGTATAGGCGTTTCCCTTTTCTAAATTTGGATGTGTTTCATTTACCAATGGGATTTTTAAAGTGAAAATAGTTTACTGACCTGTGATATTTTTATTATAATTTTTCCCAAGAAGCCTGTATTGTAACTTAGAGCAGTGAATAGCACTAAAATCTTATTTCCTACCAGGGGAATTGTTTGCTGCTTTCGTGCTCAGCAAAAAAGCCCATGCTCGCCTCGTTAACGTGGATCCCACACCTGCACTTGACATGCCAGGTGTCGTGGGCTTCTTCTCTTATAAAGATGTACCAGGGAAAAATGTCTGGGGAGATGGCGAGGAAGTGTTTGCTTCCAAAGAAGTGAGATTCAGAATTTCAATATATGCGGGGTGTGTTGACATTGATATGTTCTCTGAATACTTCAAGGGGCATGTGAAGCATGCAAGATTAATGGACTATGTGAGTGGATTTAAAAATCCAGGAGTGCAGGTGCAAACACTATCCATCCTAGCCTTAAAGTGGTATTTAGAGGAGTACATTGGCATCCATTTTCTTTTTGCGTTTATGACAACTCTGCTGTTGTTTCACGGATACTGGTAACCCTCTTCAAAAGAAGATGAAAGTAACAGAAGGCAGACATCACAGGTGTCCTGTTTTCATTCTTCTTACAGGTGGTGCATCAAGGCCAGGTAATCGGTGTGGTGGTGGCCAAGACGCAGGCTGTTGCACAACGTGCTGCAGCTGCTGTTGAAGTCCAGTATGAAGAATTAGAGAGCATAATCACAATTAAGGTATGACTTGGTTGATGCAAGAGGTGTGTTGGTGCTTACGTTAGTAATTTCAGAGGGATGTAACTTCCAACTCACGGTGATTTCATACTATGGCAGGAATGGAATCATATTACTAAGCTCTGCTCTGAAAGAACCACCAGACTGATGGCTGCAGTAAGATAGCCAGAGCGGACAGGCAGTTTAATGTGCAGAGAGATGGCCAAATGGAGTTTGCACAATGTATAACTAGGAAATAATCCTTGGCCACACTTTGACTCGAACCAGCAACCTTCTGCCAGCTAATCTGCAGCCCTAGGGACTCACCTATTCATGTCCCCTTTTTATGTTCTATTTTCTATAATGAGAAGTAGCAGTTGCAATGCAGTGCAGTGCATTTGACATAATCCAGGGTTGCCTGGCACCAAATAGTTGTGAGCATAAATCAAACACAGCTGTACATGTACAGTCAAAACAATCACAGCACAATCATGATGACCACCTGCATGGTCTAGTGGTTAACGTGTTCACATCCGAGGCGGGAGGTCGGTGGTTCGCTACCTGGCAAAGTCATAGCTAAGACTTAAAAATTGGCAATGTAGCACCTGTCCTGCCAGATGCCTGGCACTATAGGGAACTACTGGGTTGGATTGGCCTGGTGTCTGTATAATATGACTGGGTGGGACTGAAGTCTGTGTTGGGACAGCAGTCCCATGCGTGGCAGCATGTAAACTTGTCTAAGCGGTCCATCCTGATATGCATCTAGTTTCCAGCAGGATGTTAAGCAATAACCAACCAACAGCACAATCACACCAGTTGCCTGGAAATATCTGATGAGCATGTTTACAGAAAAGTTACCAAGATGTACTTTAGCAGTTTCACACAACGTATTCTTCACTTTTTAAAACCCATACCTCTCACCTTCCCCCATTCAAACTCCATCGCCTCCTCTGTGTGTTCACATTTTGCACCTTTTTATACAGCAACTCATACAATCATTAGTCAAAGGTTTTATGCACTAGAAGGAATGGTTTATTTGTAGACTTTCACATAGAAGATATTCACTAGAAGGTCTTCTGGTTATTGAAAATGAATTCACTTGATTTTTTAATGTGCATTTCTCCTCAGGAAGCCATCAACAAGCGCTCTTTTCTCAATCCTAAACATGAGATCAGACGTGGCGATCCTGCAGCTGGTTTTGCAGCATCTGACTTCACACTGGAAGGAGAGGTCCACATAGAAGCTCAGGAACATTTTTACCTGGAATGTCATGCAGTGCTGGCAAGACCAGGTGAAGATGGTGAGATGGAAGTGTTTGCAACCACACAAGGGCCCAGCTGTGTTCAGGTAAATTCCCTCTTAAAACAAATGGAATCATGGTGTGCTCTATTAGTGACTAGAAACCTACTGTAAGTTTTGGCAAGATGCATCTTCAAGTTCCTTAAATTTAGTTGACATCTAAATGTCTTGCTGATTGTTTTGTATGTCTTCTGTAAACCTTCTTTTGCTTTTGTCTGTATATATGTCTTCATAGTCTTGCTTTTTTGACCATATGTTGTCACAAGTTGGGGTCTGGTGGGTTAAAGAGATTGCATCATAGATTCTAGGTGTGACCCATCCACAACCCTCTTGCGTTAAATCCTTTATCCCCTTGTTCAAGCCGCCATCTAGCCCACTCACGTCATCACCAGGTTGGGTGAGCCTAGGGTAGGTGTCAACGGGTCCCCATTCACACTTCTAGCCCTAAGGCGAAGGGCCAGGTCTTACTGACTCTGGGGGCATGCCTGGGAATGGGACCCTAGCTCTAGAGCAGGTGTGAGGCTGGCCAGGTATCAGTGAGTTCAGCAGGGGGAGATTATGCATCAGAAGGAAGCTGTTAATGCGTATTGCTGACCACCAGGGCTTTGTTGTAGCCAGGAGGTGTGAACTGGGGTTGGGGGGGGGGAGTAGCTGTGTCCAGTCAAGGTGTCCACTTAGGGCCATGTTTTTGTAGCTAACATGGGGTGTGGGTTATGCCGTCTCTGTCCTGATTGGTTGGTGTATTTATATCAATGACCTTGTGTATGTGAATGCAAGAATGTACGAATGAAAAGTTAGAATAAAAGGACTGGTTTAGAACGCTAAGCTATCTTTTGCCAAATCTCCTGTGAGGAAGATCTCTTGCCAAATTTACTTCTGTGGAGGATTGGTGCATCTGTTGCCTAATCTGCCTGGAGAAGATCGGCAGCGCCTTCTGCAAAACCTGATAGGTTCAGTCTTGCTGCAGAATCAAGGTGTCCTGCCCTGCTGGACTTAGATGAAGTCTAGTATCAGTGGCACGTGTCTTGAGTAGGCCAGTTGCCTAGCACAAGGGAATCTATGACAGTGTCCGATCCCTGCAGACTGGTTTGTGACTCTTGCACGTTCCTCTTCTGTGGGAAATCTCTATGCTAATTGGCTGAGAGGAGGAACCGCAGAACGTAAAGGAGGGAGGGGGGGGAATTGGTGCTTAACGTCCAGCCGCAAACTATGTGCATATCAGGACGGTGTTGCTTAGACAAAGTTTACGTGCTGCCATACGTGGGACTGATGGCGCAACACGGGCCTCAGTCCCACCCAGTCACATTATACTGACACCAGGCCAACCAGTCCTAGTACTGTTCCCTGTAGTGCCAGGCGTCTGGCAGGGCAGCTACTAGACTGTCAATTTTTAAGTCTTAGGTATGACTCGGCCGGGATGCGAACCACCGACCTCCTGCCTCGGAAGCGGACGCCTTAACCACTAGACCACCGAGGCGGTCTACGTAAAGGAGGGAGTTCGAGGGACAACAGACAGACAGCCATCTAAAGCAGAGGCAACAACCCAGCCTGAAAGAAAGGCTGCCTGCAGCTGAGCTCTGGGAGTGAGTTCAGAGGTCGAAGGTCAACCAAGAAACGTTGCATAGCGTGGTGTCTGTTGCCACATCAGAGAGAGAGAGCTTGCATCTCTCAGTAAGTTGTGTCCAGAGGCAAAGGACCAGAAGAAGAGATCGAGTCTGGTTCTAACAAGGAGCAGCCAAGAGGACTTTCTGACGTCAGTCTTCCAGGACAACAGAGAGGGGTGCCCCCTTTATGAGAACAGATTTCTTTACGTCATGCAAACTAACTGTACAGACGATCAGGTGAAAGTGTTGTGTGTTCTACACATGGTCAGGGTGTGTGTGCAGTTGAAACAGGTATGTGCTTCATTGTTGTGATAGTAGAGCATATGATGGCAGGAAACGCATGCAAGTTGACCAGAAAGAATGTCGGAAGTCATATTCCTTTATTAATAAGCTTAGGTTGTTATTCATTTTGTAAATACTTGCTATCTGTAAATAATATTCTCTTTTCTTTTCACTGTATTATGGACCTTTGTTATTCCTTTTGTTGTGAGAGATTGTAGGTGGATGGGGGCTCGTGCCATGGTGTGCTGTGAGATAAGCATATAAAAATCATAAGTAGTACAGTGATAAAATAGTTTCCACCTAAGCATATGCCGTCACCTTAACAGCGGTCATGCAGAGCGAGCGCAAGGACTACACGTTAACGGAAAAAGGAAACCCCATGTGACGACATATGTATTAAGTCATCGTTGCTAATATGATCTTCATATGTTTTCATTTTGTGTTTATAAAAAGGTGAATTTTTCATTCCAACGTAATGTTTATTTTCAGAAGTGGCTTGCTGTTACTCTAGGCGTTCCTCAACATAAAATAGTGGTTCGCACCAAAAGGCTAGGTAAGATGAGAAATTCTAAACATGATGTAAACAGTCATTTCTTTGGTGTTAATGTGTGTGTATGTTGTGGGATGGGGGTGGGGGTGGGGGGGTTGCATGTGCCCATATGGGCATGAGCCTCACATGATATTTCCATGTTTGAAAAATCTGAATTTATATAATTCTGTTAAAGTTGTTTTTTTTTCACCATCAGGGGTTTGGGTTTTTTTTTTTACCTTGTAGGATTTTTTAAAAATTGGTGTCCGTGACATTTCTAGTTTGAGACATGACATCATGAAATATGATGAATTTGTGCATTTTGCAGGTGGAGGCTTTGGTGGGAAAGAAACCAGAAACATACCTGTGGCTTTACCAGCTGCTGTCGCTGCTGCAAAGTAATGAAACTTACTAAGAAAACTTACTCAGATTCAATTTATATCAACAATAGCGTTATTTATTTATTTTTTTGCAATACAACATTTTATGCTAGCATTTATCAGAGAAATCTTGAAGCTCTATTCCAGTTTTATTTTACTGTCGTTCATATCTGGTAACGTTTCTTGCAAATTTTTACAGACTTAAACGTTCTGTGCGCTGTGTTTTGGACCGTGATGAGGACATGATGATGACAGCAGCACGCCACCCATTTCTTGGTCGCTACAAGGTATTTGTGTTCGGTGATCGTGTTTGTTGCTTAACATCCCATCGGAAACTAGATGCATATCAGGACGGTGTTGCTTACACAAGTTTACCTGCTGGGACTGCTGTCGCAGCACAGGCTTCAGTCCCACCCAGTCGCATTACACTGACACCGGGCCAACCAGTCCTAGTACTGTTCCCTGTAGTGCCAGGCGTGTGGCAGGGCAGCTACTACTTGTGCTTGATTGCCAATTTTTAAATCGTATGTATGACTTGGCCGGGGTGTGAACCACTGATCTCATGCCTCTTAGATGGTCAATTGATAGTAAGAGGACGGTAGTATCAGTAACAATGAAAGTCGTTTATATTTTGCCATATTTTTGCATTGGCAGGTGGGGTTTACTTCAGAAGGAAAAATTCTGGCACTGGAAGTGGATCTGTACCTGAATGCTGGCATATCTACAGATTTAACCATTGGGGTGGGAAAAAAGTTTTTTTCCTGGTTTTTGAAACAGCTGGGTGTTAATATTGTTGCCGTTTAAAGCAGCAACCAGTTAATTTTTTTTAAAATACTGTCTTTGTTTTAATTGTTTTTGTCACTCTAAAGATGATTTTTTGTTAGTTTGATGAACTGGTGATTGTGGAGAGGTTGGTCAATCAGTTTTGGTGAAAAGCTGAAGCCAGTAGAATGACTCGAAGATGAGTCATTTTCTTCTGTCTGGTACCCAGAGGGAGTGGAGAGGGATGAGGAGAGAAAAATTTAGAGAAATAGATGGGCTTTTAGTTGTTTCATGTCAACTCAACAATGAAGCCCATCTTATGACTGGGTGTAGATATGAGAAGGGATGAAAAATGTTGAAGGAAGAGAAGAGGGAAAGAAACTGAAGCACACAGAAAAAAAAAACAGCCTGTTAGTAGGCGCCATGTGGAAAATAAGTGTGTATGCTAAACATGGGATCCTCATCCCACTGTATCTGTGACAAGTACACATTATCACCTTGCTACATGGCACCCCAAGAGACATTTATTATTTTGAAATAAATTGTGTCTGGATGATATCTGTAGGTGATGGACAGAGCACTGCTCCATTCGGACAACTGTTACAGCTTTGACAATCTGCGGATCACAGGTCACATGTGCAAAACTAACCTCCCATCCAACACAGCGTTTCGAGGATTTGGTACTCCTCAGGCCATGATCGTCACGGAAACCTGGATGAGTCAAGTGGCTTACTTCCTTAAGAAGCCACCAGAAGAGGTAAGCAAGTGCTCACTATGATAGGCCCTTTTTTTTGATGAGTGGGGGGGGGGGAGGTGGAGGTGTAAGGGGTTCCCACAAACTAAAAACTTTAAACTCCACAGTGCTTTAAAGAAAATGTGATGGAGGTGAAATAACAGAGACTTTACACTTGGCTTCTGATATCTGCAGCCTGTATGCATGCCTGTCTGCACAAAGTGTGCATGAAATGTGTTTTCGCATGTTAAAAATCCATATTATTATTATGCATGTGTGTTGGAGGTTTTGGGACGATGATGTGAGCATGTAACTTAAAGGGGGTGGATGGTGGGGGAGGGGACATTAAAAAGGTAGATGACTTTAGAAACTGTTTTGCAAAAATGTGCTCTTTGTTACAATCAACAACGGATATTTTTCTTATAAATCTGAGCAAGACTGGCGTGATTTTTGGAATGCCAAAGACTTTGTTAATTTTCGTCAAAGGCCTACAATCAAAATGACTATGGCCAATTTACATGTTTCCAAGATTTTGTGGCTTTAAAGGCAAAGTAAGCTTTGATTGAAAGTCCCAGCGTTTACACACATCAAGACAGGCAATTTGACCCCGTGGCTGATGTCATTTGAACTTTTGCAGTGAACGTTGAAGGTCAGCAAAAAACTTGTCTGACCAGCAGCAGTTCATGGTATCAGAGGAAAAAAAATTACTGTACTCAAGGTTTCTGGTTGGCTGGTAGTGTTTCAAGTTTTCGAAAAATGGAATTGCATTCTGTCCGCCTAAATCCTTGAGCAGGGCTGGTTCCAAGCTGGCTCAAGGCTTAAAAGGTGTTTCAAGGTGTTTAAAAGTGCCAACCTTGAAACAAGGAAATTGACCTTAGGTAACTATGTAAATCAGTCTTTTTAGTGCCATTTTGTTTTATATGTCTGTGGATAATGTCTTCTGAAGGTACGGGAAGTGAATTTCTACACAGAAGGAGACAAAACCCATTTTAATCAGGTTCTGGAGCAAGTAACTCTGCAGCAATGCTGGCAAGAGTGTTGGACCATGAGCCGTTACTCTGAGAGGCGTAAGCAAGTTGACATGTACAACAGGTGAGCAAAATTTTGTTAAACACTTCATACAGCCCAGGTAAGGGTAGGATCATCTGGGTTTCTGTTATCTGCAGTCAGATGTTGCTGGACCCAGGAAAACAGGAATGAAGTCAGGATCTACATTCTGTAACTCTTAGAACATGCGAAGAAGCACAACATTTACAATCCAGCAAACTGATCTACACTAATGTCTATAACTTTAAGAATTGTACATGTGTACAGTCTGTGTACAGTCTATGTACAAGAGTTACCAGAACTGAAAGCATAAAAATGTGTACAATTAGAACTTGAATTTCTTTGCAGTCAGAACCGCTGGAGGAAAAAGGGATTAGCTATCATGCCCACAAAATTTGGACTTGCTTTTGGCAAACTTGATCTAAATCAGGTTTGGCTGTCTTCCTTTTTAAATGTTATTTAGATATATAAAAACTAAACACTAATATATAAAGTGGGCACTAAGGTTACGAAAAATCTTTTAGATTTTGTGGGGTCTCCTTTGGAAGAGAGAAAGTTTGTGAAAAACCAGTCTGATCAACATGACAGCTGTTGTATGGATAACTTATGTGAGTCGCATTCAGTTATCTTTATATTTTCATGCCTTTGCATAATAAAACTGCTTACCAATAACTCTTGTCATACTACAATTAACTCCTGCACTGCTAATAGTCATCCTTGGTTGCCCAGGGTGGGGCACTAGTTCACATCTACGTGGATGGATCAGTACTTGTGACTCATGGTGGTGTGGAAATGGGACAAGGATTACATACCAAGATGATACAAGTAAAGATTTGATGTTTTTTGCTTTTGTTGTTTTAAATAAGGTTTTGAACTGTAAGCTGTTTGCTTCAACAAAGATCTTTTTTCTGGCTTCCTTGTGTAGTTGATGAAATCAAGTTTTGGGGTTCTGTTTTTTGTTGTTGTTGTTGTTTTTTTTTACTGTTGGTGTTTTAAAATGTGTAGAACTTGCAGCATAATTTGTTTAGGTTGCCAGCAGAGTTCTTCAGATTCCATCTTCCAAGATCAACATCATGGAGACAGCTACAAACACTATTCCTAATGCTTCACCCACTGCAGCCAGTGTGTCGTCTGACATCTATGGCCAGGCTGTCAGGGTATATTTTCTAGAGTTCGTTTCTTGTGGGTCCTTAGGTATCGTATGTCAACTTTTATTTTGGAATAATGTCTTTAAAAGGTTTTTTTTTAATTTGGATCATATGTGTTCGTTTTTATTGAATATTCGCTGCTGGATCTGAGATCAGAAATCTGTTTCGAAGAATGAATGGATAAGCTATAGCAGACAGTGAAGGGTCTTATACATCAGATAATAAAAGGAAGCCATTTCTTGTAGGATGCGTGCCAGACTCTTAGAGACCGACTGGACAATTTTATCCGTACCACTGGCATTATGGGACAAAGCTGGGAACAACTTATCCGAGGTGCTTATGAGAGTCGAATAAATCTCTCAGCCAGTGGATTTTGCAAGTAAGCTACAGATCATGAAACTGCATGGTTGTGATGACTTTGTCCTTCTGTTGGCACAACTTCATCAACCCTGAAGTTATTTAGTATTTATTTAAAAAGAGTCCAGGGGAGATCTTAAAGACACTACTGTCCCTTTTTTTTATATGTCTTGATGATAAGGTTCTGCCTTTACTATTAATACAGCTTCTCAGCTAATACAGTTTGAATTTTTCACTCATTACTTTATTCTTTATATTCTTTTTCAGTAACATACAAATAATTCATTATATATTCCTTACTAATCATGCATAGCCAGTTAGACACATGGATTCAGAAGATGTAAAATCCCAGTTAAAATTTTGATTCCTCTGATAAATATTTAATGTTTAATGTGCATATGCATACTTCGTGTGCTGGAATTTTTCTTAAATGATTTTCATCCACTGTGTACATTTGAGTTCCTTGAGTGCTGAGAAGACGGGATATACCTGTGTTTATTATAATAAGCTGATCATAAACTACGTGCCTCTGAGCTTTTAAAATCAATTTGATCAAATTTCTGACAAAGAGCAGAGAGAGAGATGTGGCCAAGAGAGGAAAGCTGGATTGAGAAAGTTTGTAACATAAATATGAAATATAAAAAATCCAAAATAACCTATTTAATTCTGCTAATCTCTTTGTACAGGACCCCAGAAATTGGCTATGATTTCAGTACTGGCAAAGGCAACCCATTTTCCTACTTTGCTTATGGTGCTGCTTGTTCAGAAGTGGAGATAGACTGTCTGACTGGGGATCATGTGGTGAGCAAGACAATAACATTCGGCTTGAAATATCAGAACACTTTGGGGTTTTCTTGCATTGTTCCAGTGACCTGCACTTACGTGCTGTTCCCTCTGCCTAGAAAATATAATAATATTTTTGTTTCCTTTCCATTTTCAATCTTGTGTGGTTTTAGAATTAATTTACATCTCTTCAGATTAACCTATTTTATTGGGGTTTTTTTTCTTTTCTTGCTTCATGCATCATATTTTTCTGAAACTCATGTTGGTAATAAACTTGTCTAGTAAGTCCTCCTTGTTCATGTTAACATGTATGTTGCAGATTTTGCAGACAGACATCGTCTTTGATGTTGGGAAGAGTTTGAATCCAGCCATAGACATTGGACAGATTGAAGGAGCATTTGTTCAGGTCAGATGTAATGGATTTTTTTTTTTTGCAGATTAGTTGGGCTTGATACATCCCAAACAGTGGTAAGCACTCCTATCTCAATTATTTCTTGATCAGATCCTGTTCCAGTAAGAAAAACTGTCCGCTGGATGTAATTTGATCCATCAGCTTTCGTGTAATTATAGTATGAACTAGAACCAGAATGTGCAGCATTTCAGCATTAAGTGTTTCTCTATCAGTTTTGCAGCTAACATTGTTTGTGCTATAGGGCTACGGACTGGTCATGCTGGAACAGTACAAAGTGCAGCCAGACGGAACCCTGTTGACACGGGGCCCAGGTACCTATAAGATCCCCTCTCTGGGCAACATTCCCAAAGTGTTCAATGTCCGCCTTCTACAAAACAGCAGAAACCCCAGAGCTGTGTTCTCATCAAAGGTGAGGCAGCATCGCCTCGCAGGACTAGACATCAATGACAACAAAGACAAAAATAGTACAAACACCTATTGGATTTCTAGCAACGATAATAACCATAAAAATCCGCTTTTAAAATTGGTTCTATCCTTAATTTGTCTGAAGAAGGATATATTTTCATGAGACTGTATCAAGAAACGCAGCACTAGCAAGCAGTGAGTGGGCTGTCCTGTGGCATAAAGGGTTAGGAATAATGACAGTGGTGGTGAGAACCATCGCTCATTCACAAGGATGGCTGCTGGCTGTGGAGCAACCTGATCAGTTGCTGGCTTGATGTGAAATATATGTACCAGTCAACAGTAGAATAAGAATGTTGCACTGGACGTCAGCTTGATGATATGCCTGCTCTAACACTTTGTTATGAAGATGGGAATTGTAGGAAATAACTGTTTCAAAGAGAATGTCACAAGTTTTCTAGCAGTCAGGTCTAGTGCTTATTAAAATACAGACCTTTTGGGTTTACACAGAGAGACTGTGCTGCTAGTGATCTTGAAAGTAGTCGCTTTCTTTTTAAAGATCTTGGTGAATAACATCTGCAGGGGATCGGAGAGCCTCCTTTGCTTCTGGCGGTATCTGTGCTGCAAGCTGTTCAGGATGCCGTGGCTTCAGCCAGACAGGATGCTGGGCTGGAGCCATTCATCATCTTTGACACGCCAGCCACTCCTGACTGCATCCGAATGGCCTGTCGAGATCAGTTCACGAAAGAGGCAAGTTGTGGTTTTAAGACTTCAGGATTTTTAATGCAGAATTATTTGATATTTTGTATTTCAGACTGTGCTTTATAAGAGAACAGTACTTGATAACTTACCTGATAATTGACAATGATGACAAATTTTGTGGATGAAACCTATCCCACAGAGAAATTTGTTGTTATCCTGTTATTAAACATGGCTTTAAGACATCATCTTTGTTCACCTGGTGATTTGCTTCAGCCTGTGAGACAGGGGACTGGTTGTTGAGAGAGAGAGAGAGAGAGTGAGAGAGAGAGAAGAAAAAGAGCAAGAGTGTGTGGTTGAGAGTACGTGAGAGAGAGAGAGAGAGAGGTTTGTATGCCAGAAGAGAAAGCTGGAAAAGATAAGTCAGAGCCATAACAGGATTATGAGCTGGAAATTTTGTATCAGTAATCATGACTACCTGTTGGTCTTGAACTATACATGCCTGCTACATGCTGCTGTTGGTCTCTTGCAGTTTGAAAAGATGCCTTGTAATGGACCAGTTCGCGAGTGGTTTGTGAAGCTGTGAAATGCCAGAGACTTTCTGAACTTAATCATTTTAAATACAAAGTTTACCTCAGATGTTTGGATTATCAGAAGAGTAAAAGAGAACAAATAAAAGAGAAAAAAAACTCCAAGAGGAGTGTCAGGAGCTATTCAGTCACGTTGATTTGTGGGATGGACTCAGAGTTGAAAGATCATGCCTATATATGTATGGCTTTTGATAATAACTGCATTTTTCACATCTTTGGTTTCCTGTGCCTTGCCCATGTGCCTTCTTAAGAAAGTAAGACATTTATTTTGTTATTGTTGTTCACATGGGCTCAGTATTGTTAACTTATGAGAGTATGTGTTTATTATCTGTACAAAGAAGAACTGAGATAATACAGAGGCATGCCAGACAAGTTCTGAAGTTGCGTGATTTGATTCTTTTTTACATGTACTCTTGAAGAGAGACAGTAACAACAAATTAATAAAGTGATCAAAATATGCATTTATATGTATATATATATATTCAGATGGTGCAGAGGTTTGGCTTTGAACTGCACCCAGAACAAACCAATTTTTCTAGGTCATATGCAAGAGTTGGGTTTTGTGAGAGTGGATGATAGGTGACACTGTGTTTATTACCAGAGAGTAGTCCATACTGACTTACACGGCTGACTGTAATGTCCTTTCATAATTAGCCCTGAGATTACAACAAAGACATGGTGGCATCCCTCTGTGCAACATTAATTATCTAGCTTCTGAATAATATTTAAAAGGTCTTGCATGACTAAGGAATAATTTCTAGTCATGTGATTGTAAATATTATTGTAAACATTTATGCATATTCTATAGTCGTGTTCTTATCATTTTTATTTTTGAATAGTTGACATTGATGACCATGGGGTTTTGTCATATCTAAAATCAGAAACAGAACATTTAAAAAAAATCTTTACAATAAGTGGAATGACTGTTCCGTGAAAGTTTATACTTATACTTCATGTGTATAGCATTTTCTTCATAGCATTTTTAGATCAAATTTTCAGAACTTCTCGTTATAGTGTGTAATGGGTGCTTGTGAATACATTTGCCAGAAAGTCTGACATCCTCAAATCTCTTGGTGGTAGAGAAGTCTGGAGTGGTTTTGGAATTTAGAATTCACTCTAATAGTGTGTGAAGTGCTGTGCTGGTTTCCATAGCTGTAACAGCAATGTCTGTATAAATCAGATGGTATTAGCATTTAATCACATTCTTGCTACCATGGCTGGATCTGCTAGAGTTAAAAACAACATGAGGCACTTAATGGTAGTTCCTCTGGGCTGGAGTTTTCTTCTTCGTGCTCTTAGCTGCTTATGCTTATGCCTGAAATCTTTTAAAGTACAGTGTTCTTAATACTGGAGATTCCCATACAGCGAAAATTTTTGAAATGACAAGCACAGACCTAACAACTTGGTATGGTCCCTATCACAAAATGGCAAGACTGGCTTAATGTGTCATATTGTGTACCATGTAGTGTCTTATGATTTACCATACATAGGTGCTTGTTGCATGAGCCTGTAGGTTCAGTTTTATTTGGAATACTAGTGGCAAAGCAGTAATATTTTGTACTGTAGGAAAAAAATGTTTAGGTACAAGAGTCAGTGGTTATGCTTTTATCAGATGCCTTAAGGTCTCCTTTAAAGAGGATGGTTCATGGAGTTGAGAATCCTTTTAAACCCTGGACTTTTGACAACAAGAGCAGCAGTATGTGATGGGGGCAGCATTGATGGTTCTAGCAATATACAATGACTGTTACTGTCATTATGTTCTGCATGAAAATGATACAATTATTACTGTTGTGTCATACATGAGAATGATACAAATGTTACTGGTGTTGTGTCACAAGAATGATTCAAAATCTAAATCTAAATGTTGTCTATAACCAGAATGCTTTCAATGGCAAGATTTTGACACCTGAGTGTGTTGACTGATGGTCCAGCTCAGCTTTTGTTCATTTTGCATGTGGGCAACTTACTGAGATGAGACTTCAGGAGTGGTGAGAGCTTGCACAGAGTTGGTCGTACAGTTTTCATTGTATTAAAATGGTTATATGTACATGCTCAGATCCATGTGTTAGCATAAACACGCACATGTACGGGGTCTTCTTCAAACCATTGGTTTATGTAGATGTATCCTTCCACTGGGCACACTTGCCGCTGCTGGTAGTTGTCTGTGACACTGCTGCTAATATGTGTGTGTATATAAATGTATATGCAGAACGTCTGGTATTACTGTTCCTGGAATTTGTATTTTGAAATTTGTATTTTCAGCTATATTGCTCATAGTTTTATATGCTCCTGTAATTGTTACTATGGAGATTGTCAGCTTGTGATGATGCTATAACCAGAGAGTGGAAATTGTATTAAATGAGTATCAAGATGTTTATGGCGTTTTGTTTAAGTACAGGTGTGTACAGAGAGAGAGAGAGAGCTCATGCACATAAATGCTAATTAAGATCGCCATTTCAGAGAACATAAATTTTAGTCAGTGACGATTTTCCTGGTCGGGATATTATCTTCCACTATTTTGAACTTTCCAACGTTTCTGTTTGTCTTGGAACCACCTCTAGAATCTAGGATGCCCCAGTCAGGGATGTCGATGCTAACGGCATAAAACCTCTGGGGCGAGTGCTGGCCCATGGAACTCGGGTCTACGAAGCTGTCAAAGTAGGATAGTCCCCGGATGACGCCGTGCAGCGCCCCCTGGTGCACCAGTCTGCGTACAAGCAGATGACGGTGGAGGCTATAGACGACATCCCTCCCGCTGAGAGTAAGTATATGTGGCACGTGACACAAGAAGAAATACATGTTTAACAAAAAGAATGGCTTTCATTACGAGGACAGAAAATCTTTTGTTAATTTTCCAGTGGCACCACCACTTCTCAGATGAGTGAAAACATTTAGACAGATTCTCATTTCTGTGTATAAGAGACTATCGGGGGAACTGCATGCAAGAAGTCAACCACAAACAAGAAATAACCAGCGTACCCCTCAGTCGCTGCATGGATGTGTTTATCATACAACTTTAGAACGGCCGCGTTCTAAACCATTCACTCACTGTCGCATTAATTATCCCATGCATTCATTGTCATTAGATGCATACAGGTCGCGGATGCCATGGGTCACGTGTCTGTCGTCTGCCCTCAGATGACCTGGCTGCTGGCTTCGTGTTCAGCATAATTAAAGGCGCATACACGAGTGATCAGGGTGGACACAGTGGATCGAGGTGTTCTGGTCGTATCAGGCCCCGTATGTATAATAGTTACTTATTCCAGAACAGCCGCCACGACACGAATAAGTTCCTTCAATTTCCCACGCACGAAAACCGAATAGCTTATATTTCTTTCGTTATTGGGTAATAATATTCGGTCGTCCTAGGAGTGAATATAATTTAGGTTTAGCTCATTCCAAGTTCGCCGAAACGGCGTTTTCAAAGACAGAAATATCAGCTATTCGGGAATACATTTAGTTACCGTTTACATAATACGGGGCCACGTGTCGTCAACTTTGTCATTCTTCTGGACGTATGTACCTGGCAAGAACACATTCATGTCTAAAGAGATAAGTGAACGGACAGCTTCAACGTACCCCTTAATCGCTGGATGTGTTTAAAATACAACTTAATGCCATAAAAAATTATGCAAAGGTTTTCGATGATTGATAACTGTTTTTTCCTAATTAGTATCAAATACAAATAGTATTATAATAGAACTCCATTCCACCTCCCAAGATTGACAGACTGAAAAACTCTCACATATCGTGGCAATATACCCCCACCCTCAGTTCTCAACATAGCGAACATTTTTCGAATTTTCGATTAGGCCTATATAGAGGTACGCATTACAAGACAGGGGGGACTGCATGGCCTTCTGTCGTTTTAGGGGCTAAATCCACAACTTTTATATGTTCCACAGCAAAATATCATTGCTGCAGTACAGATCGAGGTTTCTATCACAAACCCGCACGTACAGTAGCATTTTCGGACATTCGAAAATGAAAGCAAATTCCTAAAACTGAAAACCTAAAACCAGCAGTTTACAGGTCAAACACAGGCGGCAGTAGGGTAAAGATGTGATCACGTGAGAGAAAGGAGGAAAGCCTTCAACACTAACAGACCTTCGTACTGAGAAACACGTGATCATATCCTCACGCACCAGACAGGGTCGTCCACAGTGTAACTATATATAGGCATCGCGCGACATTTGCCGGTGCATCAAAGGCAGGTAACTGAAGCAATCATCGCAGAAACGGAGCAATTGACGAGCAGCAACGAAAACGAAGGTGAAATATGAGGAACTAAAGAAAATCGTCACCATCAAGTCTGTCCAGGCGTATCCTGTAGCATCATGTAGTTTCAGGTACAAAGCCAGCACAGGTAGGACTTGGCATGAGGTTATTGCCATCAGATAAACAAATTAAAAGCACAAACTTTTCTTTCAGTAGCGAGTTGTGGAAACATTTTAAATCAATGGAAAGCCCCGCTTGCCTGCCCCTCCCCTCCCCGGCCCTCACTCCCTCTCGTTGTCTCTCTCGACCGCCTCGGTGGTCTAGTGGTTAAGGCGTCCGCTTCCGAGGCGGGAGGTCGGTGGTTCGCATACCTAAGACTTAAAAATTGGCAATCTAGTAGCTGCCCTGCCAGAGGTCTGGCACTACAGGGAACAGTACTAGGACTGGTTGGCCCGGTGTCAGTATAATGTGATTGGGTGGGACTGAGGCCCGTGTTGCGCCATCAGTCCCACGTGTGGCAGCACGTAACTTTGTCTAAGCAACACCGTCCTGATATGCACATAGTTTGCGACTGGACGTTAAGCACCAATCCCCCCCTTCGTTGTCTCTCTCTCTCTCTCTCTCTCGCTAAATGTCTATTCATTTTCCATCTTCCCGTTCATCTATCACATATAGTTGTCTCTCTTTTCATGGATCCATCAGTCCATCCATACATCAGCCTGCCAGCCCTTTTGAATATATGCAGGCCGTTATGTAATGAAACACAAAGGAACTTCTAACCGATGCGACCCCTCTCTCTACCCCCACCCCCGCCAACAAAAAAGAAAGCAGACTAAATAACCAGATAATAGCGACTACAAGCAATTTAACAAATTCAGAATTTGAAGCTGCAAGAAACATTATAAGCCGCTGACCTTTGGTTTTCATTTTTAAAAAATCCTGCATTTATCTGTACAGCGTTGGAGGCCGTGGCCAAGAATTCCTTCCACGGCTTTGAGCACGAGGTTAGACGTGGCCACCGGACTGGTTGCTTCAGATCACGTACGTGGTTGAAGCCCAGCCAGGTGCACCGCTGCACCTGGACGCTCAAGAGCATTTCTATTTGGAGTGCACGGCGGCTGTCAGACCTACAGAACACGGCGAGGTGGAGGTCATAGCTATACCAAAGATTATAGATCCATAGTCTTTGGCTATACTGTTCAGAAAAAAACAAAATAAGCATCGCAATTGCTTAAGGTTTTCAGCTGCTTCATTATAACATATTTGCAGTTGCATTGCGTGGGAATTGAATAAAAAAATTAAACCAAGAGGAGAGACTGCCACCGACATCATTCCTTTGATAGTAATGAGCAGGAATACAGTTCAACACATGAACTGTTCCTTACTCGTGCTTTTGTCCCAGATTTGATTACTGGTATTTTGCCGAAATATCTGTTACTTAAAAATCGTTTCGTAAGGCATACAATTTAGAGCATTATTGTTTGTTGTTTAATGTATACCAGTTAAACCACCTTTGTAATTTTTTTTTACAGTTGCACGTGTTCTTGTTTACCAGATCTTCAGAATAAACTCGCTTAATTACTTCTTATCTCTTCTTATCGCGATTCCATTGTTTACATTTGTCTTCTGGTGGCTGTGTGGTTTGCTGCTGTTATCTGCTGTTGTGGGCTGTATACGAATAGTTGAAATACAGTAGTCCAGAGATAAATGTAAATACGAAACTGATCATACGGATTTTTACACGCAGGCACGCACATGCGCATGCACGCGCGCACATGCGCATGCACTCGCACACATCGGTTCAGAAAGTACAATTGTTCTCAAGACTGAATGCATATGCATACAAAAAATGTGCAAGTGATCACGCAAAAACAACAACAACAACAAATTCTCAGTGATGAAAAATTTACTTCAGATTGAAGATGAAACAAACAGTGACAACGCATGGCGAAGTTGGATGGGAAAACATCGTAAAGAATCGAAGTGCGAACGCATATGAATATTTAAAATATACAATCAACATATTTAATCGTCATTGTCAAAACAACCAAACAAACACAATCCCAATAAAAAAATCTGCAGCAAAAGCAATCAACACCTCCTTCAGTACTCAGCTCAGTGTTTTTGGCAGATGCAGTGTTTATGTTTTTCTCTATAAATAGATTTTACATGTATTTAAAGTTACTGGATTAATAAAACTCGTGCTGATTATCTTGCGAACCGATTAAATGAAGAAAATTCTTCAATTTCTGGCTTGAAGACTTGACTGACCGAATAAGACTGCTGGCTGTTGTGAATGATCACTTTGGTGATTTGCATAAACGCAAGCTTTTCGTGAGATGGCAAGACTGTTGGACATTTAATTCTGTGTTATACGTTAAAATGCACGTGTTGAAGTTTGTGTGTCTGCATGGCTGCATGCTTCGTTCGTCATAAGAGGACAAACTGGAAACTTACAGCTGTACTTACTTTTTCTGTGAGATGCTTGGGTTTTGTTTCCGATTGCTTGCGTACATCGCGCTACATCATTCTTGAGGACTGAATTCGTCTTCATTTGCATTACGGTCGGAACAGGAGAATAAGCACACAACAAAAAAATCTAACGATATCCCATTGAAAACTGTCTTACCCTCCCCCACTGGTCTAGACCCCTGTGAAGCTGACTCGGCGGTTTTGGTCAATATAACCCTTGAGGTGGGGATTATCCCGTGATGTAAGGCTGGCAACGAAACCTGCTCCACCCCCAGTGATGTCGACACTGAATGAGGCGAAACAGTCCGTAATGAATGGCGACACTTTATACATGCGGCGGTCATCTGGAAACATGTTGTTTAGTGTCTTGAAAGTCTGTGGAAAGAACAGCACCATTATGAATGCACCAAAATTTAGCAAAATTAGCCATTTTTACAGTTTGTCCTTAAAAAGCTGAACGTTTGTTAGACTTTCGTACAAATATAATATTTCATGAGTGTATTATGTAATACGATGAAGAGTAGAGACTCGTACTATGAATTTTTTTTCCGTGAAAATGCCAAGAATGACATCTCCCAAATACACGTAAATACACAGAAGATTTGCGCCAGCGATTTGAAGTAAAAGAAAAGAGTGCGGGTGGGGTGGGGTGGGGGAGGAGATTCTGTCCTTTGTTTTTCAGAAACTAGACGAAATAAAAAAGCCTGCTTTCTCATTTATCCATTATCACTCATGACCGCGAACAGCAACCAAATAAGGAAGCAAGCAGTCAGGTCACACATACCTGTATGTCTTCAAACAGCTGGAATAGGCCGTAGTACATGTGCCAGTTTCTAAACGTTATGTCAGCACTTGAGAAGTCCGCACTTCCTGCAGGCTTTGATGAAAAATACAGAAGGCCCCACCTACACATCGAAAAATTATCCTCTTAAAGCAAAACATAAACAGGAATCAAACAAAACTTGTGAAGTATCTGTAAAAACCGAAGCTTCAGTAATCGTAGTTTTTCTTCTCCAGACAAAAATCGGCCAGCTTACAGGCCGTTCTTAACCGTGTATCCTAGTTTGCATCACGTTAAGCAAACTTGCACGCTTACCATCAGCTTAAGAAAGACCGTTCAGACGTACCAACCGACCGATTGACCAGCAGGTCACACGAGACAGATGAGAAGAACTCATTTCTTTAGGAGCGCCATGTGGAATAGCAGTGACGTATGCATCTCCTTGGTACTGGTGGCTGGGGCTTCAGATCCCTTGTTCGGCACTTGTACCGTCTGTGCGTGTTTCCTTCAGGTGTTCTGGCTTCCTCCCCACTGTCCACTTCTCCACAACACTTCATTAATCTGTGCCCTACTTTCCTTCCTCCCATCGTTTCTTAACATTTAGCAACAGACGACGAACTGTTCATGTTCTTCACCGGTGTGCTACCTGCTATACTTCTATTTCACGTTTTCTTACCTGCTAGGTAGGTGAAGATTGACAGCACCCGTAGGATTCCAGGACCACCAGGATGTTTCCGATCCAGGTACCTGTAAAGATAGGAGTTACACAGTGTCAAGCAGGTGTTGAATTTGTTCAGGGGAAAGTACAGGTGGTTATTTTTCACATTTGAGAAAAATAGATAAGTATTTAAAAACCTCAAATGATAGTGGTTCTATTATATTACTGTCTGCTTAAGAAGTTTGAACAAAACGTATAAGACCTATATATTGATAAAGGTAAGTAAAATAAAGTAAAACTCCCAAATAAAATACATCATACAGTGCAAATATGTCTCTTATGAAGTTGTAACACGTGCAATGTTAGAGAGGAAACTTTGTTTCAAAAGCTGGTAACAAATTAGAGCAAACGAAAACAATTTTCAGTGATGCGATGAACACAACTCACTACTTCATATTCTCCCGTGGTTGCGTTTTCCCTTGTCACGTATTCTGGCCTGCGAGGAAAAAACATCAGTCAGAATATGGAAAATGTAAACATAAACTTACTGATTACAATAACCGATAAGTCTGGATTGATTACAGTAAGTGACATGAGCTGTAGATGGCAGTAAATGATATGACGTTTGTCGTTTTATTGTTTTGGCAATAGTCAGTGCTAATAGACGAACAGAGAGAGAAAGAGAGAGAAATAGAACACTCTCATAGACTGTGTAACATACAGGGCTCACCTTGCAAATATGGTGAACCAGTATTCGCCATCTTTCGGCGGTGTGTCGCTTCTGGTAGTGTTCTGTACGAGATCGGCAATGGGAAATGCCAGTTCGATTGACCAGAAAGTAGCTGGAAGAAATGACAAGTCAAAATCGCACCCTTAGTAAACACAGTTTTAGCAAAGTTCCACGCTTGAAAGCGTAGGACATTTAAAAACACATGTTGGAGATTTCATTCATTTCATTGCTTGTGTTTGCAGTGGAGTGGCTGTGGTGGCGGTGGTGATGATGATGAAGCGGGGTGAGCATTATGACCAGTATGTCCTCTTAGAGAATCATGTATCATAAGGAGGTAGGGGTCCCAAGGTTAGTTATCTTAGAGGAATGTACTAGCGGTGATTACCTCCTTCCACGGAGAGATAAACTCTACTGCTAATCTATAATCTTTGTCTCCGGCTGGGTTCGAACCCGCGCCCTTAGACACGTGAGTCTGATGGTGTGATGCTAATCCCTGCAGGTTCCCTTGCCGGAGAATGGCCAGATCACCCTTACATTAGAGTAGCAATGAAGTTTAGTGAGGAGAGGGAGCCCCGCGCTCCGCTCCACATAGTTTACCTCATTCATCGCTAATCAATCGGCCTACACACAGAAAAAGCTTCCAAGAAGTCATCAACAGTGGACAAAGTGTCAGCAGAAATATATAGCAAAATTTAATGATCTAATATTTAATTTTAAATCCTCCAAATTAAACGTCTGCGTTGGTCTCCATCAGTGTTCGGACGTGCCCTTTTGGTCGTAACCGCTGTTGTAAGGCCCTTCGCCTCCCATTGCTGTTTACGTGTATAACATGTGGTGAGAAGATACAAAGGCTCACACAGCCCGAACCCTAATCTTAACGTACTTTCGATCAGGCAGCTGAGAAACGTTTTACGCTTTGAACATACACGGTGCGCTGATGTTGTTGACCCCACCATCTGTGTAGACCCCCTTCTCTGCTATACCCTCCCAGTCCATCCAGTCTCCTCCATCCATATACGCCTGCATGGAATCAGAAAAAAAGTTGTCATCGCTTTTAATAGTTCTGAACGATGCAAAATCGCATCTCAATTTTTATAGGAAAATGATATCGGAGCTCAGATATTGAACATTTCGCCAGATGCGTTACGTACACTAAGGATTGTCATCGCCAACAGTGCTGGAATCGGACCTACCCTGGAAAGCTGCAGATCCCAAGTTGTTCCCAAAGCGTTGATTTCCGTTTCTTTGTACCTGGTCAGAAACAGCGAAGCGAAGAAACCGAGTAATAACGTTTTCAAGAAATTTCTGCTTGATCTTCAGACGCAGATGAATGACATTTAAATAGTGTAGTTTGTTTTTATCGGTTTTTTAAATCCAGTGTTTGGGCAGCACCAGACACACGTTCACTCACAGACCCTACACACTAAGCCTCACTCTAAAGATACTAATTGGCTACTGCTGGTTCGCCCGTGCGAGACACTGATATCACATATACTTATGCAGATCTATCTATGCGAATAGAACAAAGTGGTGTCGGAAGCCAGAATACATTACAAGACTGGCTTAGGAATAAAGTTGTATTATCCCCGTTGTCTGGGACCATACGGGAAGGCAAAGCCTATTTTGTTTTCCAATACATTACGTTTATACGTCTTCAAATGTAAAAAAAATAAATAAATAAAATGCATTTTGGGGGGATTTTTTTAATTTAAAAAGGCGCAATCTGAACTTACCAAGACATGCTGTTGTCAACATCAAAGAACACCTGTTGCAATGACAGAAATATATCGGACAATGAGCAACGAAAGTACTTCGATGTTTTCCTTTAGTGTAAAAAAGGATTCTCAGTTTAATAGCCTGTATACATCCTGGCAAAATGAGTTTTAAGAATAGAAATCTTTATACAATCATTAGGGTATTTATATAGTTTCTGATACAGATTGAGAAATAACAAAACGGGAAAATCCATGCAATTTCAAACTGTTATAACTATTTTCTAGTTTTTCAAACTGTCACCTCAAAGGCGTTTTCTTGGTAAACTGGAAAAAAAGAAAAAAAGAAGATATTAGAACATCTGGATGGTCCAGATTAAGAACATACCTGGATTGAAATAGTTTGATGAGCATGAGAGGCAACGTAATGAATCGTGAAATGAAAAGTCGACTCCGACAATTTTTGTTGTTGTTGTTCATAAAGACAGGGGAGAGGAAGTTTAAATGTCTTCCAAGGGCACGCACATCGATAAACATTCGTTGCTGCTGCTGCTGTTGTTGTTTTTGTTTTTGTTGTTGTTGTTCATAAAGACAGGGGAGAGGAAGTTTAAATGTCTTCCAAGGGCCGCACATCGATAAACATTCGTTGCTGCTGCTGCTGCTGCTGCTGTTGTTTTTGTTGTTGTTGTTGTTCATAAAGACAGAGGAGAGGAAGTTTAAATGTCTTCCAAGGGCACGCACATCGATAAACATTCGTTGCTGCTGCTGCTGTTGTTGTTTTTGTTGTTGTTGTAGTTGTTGTTCATAAAGACAGGGGGGAGGAAGTGTATAATGTCTTCCAAGGGCACGCACATCGATAAACGTTCCTGGATACATACAGTTATACAAGTTCATGACGTATGAATGCGACAGAAAACAGGGAGGGGAAAGTGTACGATGTAACACAACTGTTGTCTCGCGGGGAACTGCAGGGAACGAAAGAAGTAAATAAAAAGAAAGAAAAGATGGATGGGAGAAAGGAAGAAAGACAAGGGTCTCACTTCTTGTATCTTTCTGCTTGTACGTGGCCCACACGTGCTGTTCCTCGATCTTCGCGCCCACGTAGACAGTCGTGTCGTCCCAGATGACCTTCACGCGCGTAGCTTCACGTGGCGCTGGGAAGTGGAAGCCGCGAATGTCTGGGGTACAAGTCGAAAATTGTGTCACATTTCTCTTACCATAAGTTTTATATAAGCTTACTAATCGGACACTGCCCGGAAACGCACACTGGGCCAGGGTGGAAATACTCTATTATGGGTAGGACTGTAGCGAAGTTCTGCCTTTCGGAATGATATAATCGTGTTTTAACAGATGGTGCCACTCTCAGGATAAAAATTATCCAGTATGGGTAGGTAGTGGGTACTCGGCTGAATACCTTGACGCTATTTTGACGAGTCGTCATTCCCCCTACAAAAAAGGTGCGCTATTCAAACGAAAATAAAAACAAACAAACAAACAAAAATAAGAAAAGAACGAAATGTCTGATAAAAAAATCCACTATCTTCTCCGTGACTACGTCGGGACAGCTGACTTATAGTCGTTGTATCTTACACTAGCCTTCCATCAAACACACTTCACTTGATGAGAACGGCACAGAGATGCTTTGCTATGCCTTGCACCGACACATTTCCTTCCTCTTAAACACCTACCAACAAAATTTTCCGTCCAAGGTACGTGTTGCCAGCCTGGGTCATCAAGACGGCCATCGATGGTAAGGTTCCCGGACTTTCGGTGCGCAACGTAATGTCGGGGCAGCGGAGGCTTGCAAGTTTCGGCCAGTCGGACGTCCGCTTCACACTGCTGCTTGTAACTGCACACACAGACCGCGCCGTGTAAATCGTTCCTTCTGAAAGCCTGCTGATTACTGACACGGCGAAAACACTGCTTTCTTTCCACCCACCCCCTCTGTTTCATATGGCGTTATGAATTATGAACAGCGCCGACTGTTCAGAATGATAAACTACTATCTTCACCGCCTGTATGTGAAAAAACCGATGTGTGTACGTAGTTCTCTCAAAACTAGGTTAGTCAGCAAAGCTCAGTTATCAAAAACAAAACAAATTGAAACGAAACAAAGCGACGCAAAAGAGAACAGAACAGATAAGAACAAACATGTACTAACCAGCACTAAACTGCATAGCGATTACTTTTGTAGGTGTGTTGCGATTCCTGTGTGTTACGGTGGACACCGGTCTGGTGTTGACATATTACATACTATTCGAAAATCCTTGCAATAGGTCCAAAACAAAACATAACAAATCCCCACACATAAGTTGTATAAATATGCGCATATTTTCTACGGTACTTTGCTACTGCGCATATTTTTCATGCTAGACACTTGACTTGATACTAAAGAAAGTAAGCGTGCGTTCAATGTGCATGATTTTCACTTACACACGAAGATACAACTGTAAATTTGTCTTACCTTTGGATGGTCTCTGACCATACTCTGGAAAGAAAGAAAAGATTTAAAAGCAGCAGATAAGCTTGGTGATTCATTACTCCAGCTGAAGAATGGCAGCGTGCTCGACAGTTCTCCTAAGTTTATGCGCGCACTACCAAACTGTATATATATATATAGTTGACCAGAACATAGATAAGAGAAGCCCCCGCCTCCTTAACCATACTGTCCTTCGTATATTGATTGCTGTAAGCGAAACAGCAAGATACGAACAAAAAAAATTTCAATGTGTATTACAACAGTGAAGCCTGTGCGCCCTACATTTGATTTCAAAACAAAATATTTTTGTGTGGATATATTTTTGTACGCTATGAAATCGTCGCAGAAAACATAATATCAACATGAAAGTGATCTTAGAAATGTGCAAGCTCTTAAGCACGAACGGCCTACCTACCTGTAAAATCGCACACTTCTCTTTCTATCCTTCTGTTTCATCTCCCCCCCTCTCTCTCTGTGTCTCTCTACGTAAACAGCGGGTAACCCGGATAGCGCGCTGGCAAAGTATGAGACTGGCATGTCGAAAATACGGATTCGAATCCCCATCCCCTATTTCCGTGGTGATATAGTCTAAATAAATAAACCTAAAAACATTCTTTGATGAGGGCTAACATTGCCAATAGTTCGAGTCATCCCCCCACCCCCAACACACACACACACACTCGCTCTCATATGCACGCACGAATCCACGTATTCATATGTATGTTCGAACGTGAATGCATATACGAAGATTAGCGTATCTACACACACAGATGTGCACACACACACACACACATACACACACACACACACACACACAAACAAATGCATATATATGTATATAGTAACATTTAGCTACAAGTTAAGTGCCAAGAGGTCAAGGCGATCGTTATTCCCTGTCATACATGCTGTGGCTTAGCTGAGAATGCGGATATCTTGCTACGCCGTCCTGTGTGTATATACATGTTCTTGCTGTCACGATCTCCTGCTACGCACACAGCAGTGTCCTACATGTAAAAGGAGTAATTTGTAGAGGCTGAACCAACAGCACCGCTTCCAAATCTCGTAAATCACATTCTGATACTGTGAGCAGCAGATCCACGCACGATCTCGAACTACCAAAACCTTATCACCACTACCATTGCGCGCGCGCACACATACGCATGCAGGTGCTTACACACACGCACGCGCCCACGCACGCATATTCCCACACACAAACCCATGGATGGACACATGCATATGCACATGCACGCACACATCCATACATGCACGCTCTGACAACATCACACACAAAACTCGTCCCGCATTAGCTTTTATGAAAATCACAGCTGCTACAGTTTCTACGTGTCAAACGTATGTTTTTTTCACATCAACAGAAAGGTGTAATGTTTAAAAATAGAGCATAGCGTGCTGCGTGGTTGACCTCTGAAAATGCTTAGGTCATGTAGTAAGTAGTGCTGATGCACATCCGGTAAAGAGGTAAGGGAAGGCGTTTTTCCTAGAAGGTGTGTTTAGGTTATTCAAAGCGCTTTCAATGATTAAGGGTCGGATGGTTGGCTGTTTATTGCTTAACGTCCAGTCGCCAGCGAGTTGCTATCAGGACGGTGTTGCTTGAGACAAACAAGTTAACGTGGTGCCACACTGCGGCAACACAGGTTTCAATCCCACTCGGTCACATGCTGACAGCGGGCCAACCAGTCCTAGTACTGTTCCCTATAGTGCCAGGCGTCTGGCAGGGCAGCTACTGGACTGGCAATTTTTAAGTCTTAGGTATGACTCGGTCGGCTGGGGTGGGAACCACAGACCTCCCCTTAACCGTTAGACCACCGAGACGACAATACTTGGGATGGAAAGGAGGATAAACATACTTTCAGATAATTAGCGGTTACTTAATTTATGAAATAGATAAAGAAAAACCCAATCTAATTCCGCGAACATTTGTGTGGATTTTCAAGTCTGCCGTTTATCATTTTGTGAAATCAAAGTTCGGAAGACGAATTGCGTGTACGGAGTTTTTGAGCAAAATTTCACACCTACAACAACTAACCTGCACACAGGTGCGTGAGTGCGTGTGTACGGGAGTGTGGCGTGCATTACTCATCCTTGTGATTGGGAACATTTACGAGACAGACACCGCTTTCCCTTCCAGATTCATTCCCTCAACAAATAAAAATGTCCACTGATACTCACTTTGTCGGCGCTGCAGCTGTGCTGTGGAGAAGACCAAACAACATTCAGAAAAGCCACGGCACATCAGCAATCAAAAGTAAGAAGTTTATATGCAAAAGATTATAACCAGCAAATGTTGAAATGGGATTTTTTTCAACTTTCTTTCGACTGTAATGGATCTTTCCCATGATCCCTTTTTTAAAAATCTCATAAAACTAATTCCTTACAGTAAAATCCAGGGCCGGCTTGCATGAGTGTTCGTAGCTGCTTTTCCGGTCATAAAAGTGGTGGTAAGGTCCATGATCGCCGTATGTATTTTACGTCCTCCGTCTAGAGGAGGTGAGAACACTCATGCAACCCAATCCTGAAAGCTGAGGAGAAAAAGTGTTCCTGGTTTACGTTCAATCCAAACAAAACTTGAAGCCCAAGGATTGGACTCTCCCCCCGCACCCTCAAACGAGTGTGAAATCATGGTAAGCTGGGGGTGGGGAAGGCTTTCTACTCAAATTCAAAAACGACAAATTAGGA
This sequence comes from Lanistes nyassanus, assembly GCA_004794575.1. Lineage (NCBI taxonomy): Eukaryota > Metazoa > Mollusca > Gastropoda > Architaenioglossa > Ampullariidae > Lanistes > Lanistes nyassanus. The sequence goes on from SMGT01005774.1 coordinate 46,287, forward strand.
GGGCGAGACAGTTTGCACAGCTGCATTAGAAAGGTGCAGAGAGAGGAAGAGAGAGTGGGGGAGAGAAACATGCGCTGGAAGCTGTAGCAGAGATGTAAGTGTCGAGATAAAGTGCAGATAACACAGGCGTCGCTGGGCTGGAGTCCCACGGATACTCGGGGAAACATCCAAAACTCTATACGTTACCTGCTGCTTGCTTTCTCCATCTTATCCGGGATGACGAAATACCCGATGGCAATGCCGATGCCGATTCCGATGAGAAGGACGATGAAAACGGCGGCAACGACACACCGACCTGAATAAGTCATCCTGCTGTCTTATCCGCCGTTCCTCCCAGGGGAAACAAAACTAACTCTGACCTGCCTTTCCCTCGGCTGTCCCCGCAGCGGCTGTGACGAGGGGTACGCAAGTGCGGCTGAGAACTTCCCGCAGTCTCCGGCCACGGTGTGCAGTGTCAACAGGCGTTGCAAATCTCAAGTCCCCCTCCCCATTCTGCTGAGAACATTTTACCACAGGGTATGTGCTGACAAAACTTCAGGCCGCAGGACATTTGCCCCTTGTTTCCGGTTCTGACCTTGCAAGGTGTTCAGTTCAGGTTGGGCGGGATTTACAGCGAAGGGCTCCCGTCTGATTCTGTTTTGCACAGTGCGACCTAGGTCGGACGATATAACCCCCCCTCCCCCATATAAATTATTTAATTTCACTGTCTGCATCAAAGATTTCGTTACGTTTCTTCATGGAATTTTTTTATCTGAGCAGAAAATCTTATCCAGTTTTGACAATTATTTTCCTCTGATGTTTGGACGTTTACCACTGTTTACAATGTGAACCCCTCCCCCCAACATGATAAGTCAGTCTACTTGACATATATGTGTTTAATTTGGTGTAGTATAATCTTGAAGAAGATTCGATAATAAAGATATGTCAACAGATTGCCTAACGTACGTTTGAGAACCGTTCGTGTTTCGCTTGAGCGCGTTCTGACGTCTGTGTATTCGCGTGCTGACCTCTGTGTATTCGAGTGCTCTTACATTCGTGTCTGAATGCATTTGTTGCGTTGAAACTAATGCCGCAACTTTAAAGTAAACAGTCTTTTGCACAGAGAACAGAGTCTTAACTGACAATTCTGCGCATACCGAGCACAATGTTTTGTGGGTTTGTGGCCAATTAATGCTTGTCCAGTGTGGTTACGGTTGATTTTCTATCAAACACGCGATTAAGACGACCACTCAATGCGCTCAACACAGCACTTTCCGAGAGGGCAAACCACATTTTCACTGTGCAGTTTTATTGAGCAGCTTTCTGTCTAAACTTTGAATGTTTGTTCATGGAAGAAACATAACGGAGCTGTGTGGTTTCCTTCCCTCTAGGAATTTATGCTGCTGAAATGTATAATAATATGAAAATCCTCGAAATGCCCTGGTTAATAGTTTTCTTACTGGTATATCGGAATCAAGGAAGTGGAACTGGCATTATGTTCGCTTCAGTGGGCCATATGTGCGTTTACGAAAAGAGAAACAAGACGCTTATCTCGCGAAAATGAAAAGGACGCGAAGGAAAGAAACAGGCATGCATCTTGTTGAATGCCTAGGCTTGTCAAATTTGCACGTAATGCAATATACATCATAAATACGGAGGATTTTGTCACGTAGGAAAGGTTGGCGATACTGGTCTCCTGTCACGACTCGAACCGTGATTCTGATGTATGAATTTTTTGGTAGACGAAGCCAATTTCATACACATAGACATTTATATGTACATGGTCATACCTGAGTCTTACACATAGACATTTATATGTACATAGTCATACTTGAGTCTTACACATAGACATTTATATGTACATGCTTATACTTGAAGCTGTTGGCTTCATCTCCAGTCATTTTGGTCGTAATCTACTGATTAATCAGGTGACACAAAACCCGAACTCTGACTGGATGATATTTAGCAGGCACGTAGAAGATACTCGGCAAAATGAAGACATTTACAGGGAGACAAAGAAAGCTAAAAGATTCCCCGGTGATAAAGTATCAGCGTTACTTCGCTTAAAGAATTGGAGAGCTGTGATTCACACGGTGAATTGTCTATCCACGCGTGCATACGTGGTATACGTGAGTGAGCGCGCGTGCGTTCGTTTGTCTGCGTCCAGGTTCATTTGATCGCTGTCACCTGTTGCCTTTTCTCTGTTCTTGTTTGCGATGATTATTGATCACAGTCTAAAGCAGGCCTTAGCTGTAAATGAAAGTCAGTGTGCTGTTGTTATTTATAAACTACAAGATAAATGGTAAAATCTTCGGTAAGGGTTGTCTGTGTGTGTGTGTTAAATTGATCCCCAACAACTTCCAACTGAACGCATCGTATAAAGTCTGAAACAAAGTAACTCCACGGTCAGGACAGTTTTTGAACTTATTTCGTGCTTCGCCAACTTGTATTGTTAATTGAGTACGTAAAAAAGAACTCACTTTAAACAGATGTTAAATTACCGTATCGAAATAGTGCTAACGTTTCTCCCTGCTTTTTGGTGTTGTCAGTCAGTCGGAGCTTGTACTGATAACGCAGCGCAACGAAAAAAGATCACGTTTTGAAGATGTCGTCGTTCTCATCTACAGACAGCGCCAAGGATTTTCCCACCCTTCCTTAGGTGGCTGTGGCCCGTCTATGCTGATTGATGTCCCCCCTCCCCCCACACACTCGGCTTTAAACATTAGATGTTGCCCTCCGTGAAGCTGCATACAGCAACTAGTGAGTAACAGCGTGAGGAGACAGAAGAGTGATCGACCTGGTGCATACGTGCGTGCTTATGAGGTTTGTTATTGGCCAGAAATCGGTTCGAGACAGCATTAGGTCAGCATAACAACGTTGGCACAATGCACAATCCAGTCGTAACTGACAAATAGCTTAACGTCATCCGTAAATGTTCAAAATCCAACAGAAAGCTAGCTGTTTATCCCCAGAATGAGAATTAGAAATGCAATGACCACGAACGATTGAATCAACATCCCATTGGAAACTGTCTTACCCTCCCCCATTGGTCTAGACCCCTGTGAAGCTGACTCGGCGGTTTTGGTCAATGTAACCCTTGAGGTGGGGATTATCCCGTGATGTAAGGCTGGCAACGAAACCTCCTCCACCCCCAGTGACGTCGACACTGAATGAGGCGAAACAGTCCGTAATGAATGGCGACACTTTATACATGCGGTGGTCATCTGGAAACATGTTGTTTAGTGTCTTGAAAGTCTGTGGAAAGAACGGCCCCATTATGACTGCAAGCATTTAGCAAAATTAGCCATTTTTACAGTTTATTCTTAAAAGCTGCACGTTTGTTAGACTTTCGTACAAGTATAATATTTCACGAGAGTATTAGGTAATACTATGAAGAGTAATATGAAGAGTAGAGACTCATACTATGAACTTAACGTCTTTATGTGAAAATGACCTTGATTCCAATCTTTGAACGTTGGCCTTTCATCGCACGACGTGCACACAGCACACATTCTCACTTTTTAGGACAGTTGACTGCCACCTGGCAAAACAGCGGGGCGGTGGGCAGGGGGAGGGGTGTCAATATAAAGAAGCACGATGAGAGGGTGTGGCGCATCTGTGGCCCCCGCGGGATCATTTATCTAGAGGATCAGTGACCGACCGGTTGGGTGGGATGTTCACGTGAGCGGTGTCTAGCGATTGGTTACTCTGGCTGCTGCTGTGTAGCCTCACAGCAGTCGTGCTTCGGTTGTCAGCAACGGTCTGCAAGTTAAACTCGTCGAAACAGCGCAGTATCGAACTGCAATGGTGCGTCGTCATAGAACTTTCTAGAGGTTCGCGCTGACGTCTCTCAGCACAGACGACACGCTCACAATGCGCAATATGGGAAGCGCTTGACATGTTGCGTGTTGTGTTAAGCGTGAGCATGCAGCATACGCTGTCGCTAAAATTACTGGTTTTGTCTGGCAGTATTCTAACGTGAGGCTGTCTCTGTCATGGCATGGCGTCTAGAGACGCTCTGTTACATGGCACAACAGCTGTTTTCTTGCAGACGATTGTGGGCGAATTCAAAGCTGGCCCGGTGTCAGTCTAATGTGACCGGGTCACACTGGATGCCGAGGTGGATCCCTCCAGAGGCTTTGGATTATCGGTGGCACTGGGTGCCATCTGCATCATCATCCAGGCTCCCGACAGCTGGATCGCCATGTCGTTATGATTGTGGGCCTGTGGGCCTCGATGACCCTAAGAACTATTCTGGCGGGAGCTTTGTGCTCCTAGCAGGGTCACCCAAGCCAGACAGGTCTATGGATGGAGGCCAGACAGGTCTATGGGTGGAGGCCAGACAGGTCTATGTGTGGAGGCCAGACAGGTCTATGGATGGAGCCCAGACAGGTCTATGGATGGAGCCCAGACAGGTCTGTGGATAGAGGCCAGACAAAGCCCGATCCTTCAGTCCTCCATGCTACAGGAGTTTAAAATGTTTTCAAGTTCCCCACTGAGCAGATTGTTGGGGCTAACAATAATTTTAACAGATCATGCACTCGCTGATGCACAACCATTTACAAAGTCATCCGATATTTCGTTTGTTAATATTAAGCATTTTATGCTCGTGACCTTGTGATGGTCTTGGTTAGCTGTTTGATTGGACTACCTGCCATGGCGTGGGACAGAGAGACAGAGACATCCTATTTGTCTGATCTGATTTCTCTATACACTCCCTCTCGTCCACTTCGCTATTCCTCCGATTCACGTCTTTTCCAACAAAAACGTTTCAAACGCATGTCGTATGGCCTCCGCTGTTTCTGCGTCTACGGACCTCAGCTTTGGAACTCCCTTTGGAGACCCGGTAGAGGACAGATTATGACGTTTGTTACTCTCTCTCTCTCTCAAAAATAAAACAAGGCACTTGTAAGAATTATTAAAAATTGTTTAGATATATATCGTTTTAAATAAACATATCAACATTACAAAATATAATGGTACACCAGAATAACGTTACAAAATAATATGGTACACCAGAATAAAATTACAAAATATAATGGTACACCAGAAAAGTCAGTAGGTCTGACGAATGCATGCACGTGATAAATAATTTATTCATTCACGCTTTGCAGAGACAGGTTGAACGAATTCTTTTCAAGACACGTACAAAGCAACCAAGGCATCATGTAGGCAGTGTGATCCTCATCTACACAGGACGTTATCTCCGTTTAAACTGCTCCTTCTGGTCTCCAAACCACACGTAGCGGTCAGTCCGGATGTGACCGTCCTGGAGGGATTTTTCCGCTGACCTTGCGGTAATCCGAAAGCCGCCCCAGTCGAGTTCAATATCAAGGTCGCGTATACAACGTTGCGACAGAACGTAAGAGGGCAGACGAAGGAGGGATTTGTTGTCTGTGTAACGACCGTTCACTGCTTTGTAAGCCTGAAGACAATGGTTTCATTGTTAGCATGTAGGGCGTATGCACGGGAGTAAAACGAAAACATAGAAACAATAACAGTTCGGTAACCCAGGTAGCTGATAAGGTACCGAAATGAAAATCTCACCACCACCATGAAAACAACAAGGAATTCAAGGCAGTGTTTTATGGGGACTTGTATCTCCTGTTCGTATGTAAAAATGCACATAAAATGTACAGGACGATCGGGCCTTACGATTGCTCTTATGAGCGATAGGGCAGATATAAACGCTCATGCCACCCACCCCAGGATTGCTAAGTGAGCATTCAGCATGTCCTTTCTTTACGTAGAATTGCTCATTAGTGTTAAGTACGGGACAGGGGACGGGAGCACTTAGACTTACACTGAGAGCAAGTGGCAGAGGATGTAATATATGGTGATGTGAAAATCGATTACTGTCACCTGTTGAGGAATGCGTGCACGCTTACGTTTGTTTACGATGATGAAACAATCCAATTCCTATCTGTTCAAAAAATAACAGTTTGCCCACTTCCACTACTGGACAATCTGTAACCGACCCCGTCTCTACATATAGTCATTGCATAAAGTTAGATTTATGTGGTCTAGAGACATGAATTAAAACAGAGTCACTTACATACGCATTTGCATAACTCTTGAGAATTACGGTTTACAGACAAAATTTGTAAAGCGAAGAAACTTTTCCCCGCGTGCCTACCTTCTGCGCTCTGTAAACGTCCAGCAGCCCGTTGGTAACGACCCACTTTGCGTCAGGCTGGAAGGAAGTGCTGTTTACTGATGTGTTTCGGAACTGTATCAGACCCCATCTAAAGGACGCACAAGAAAGGCAGAGAAGTCGCAGCTTTAAATCTCCTTGGTGTCCACGACACGGGAATTTGATATATTTTGGTACATATGTAAGAAAGGTCACATAGGGGTACTTTTGTTTTGTCAGACGTAGAACTATAGAACTAATCTTTCTGCTCGCTTTCTTTCCATGTCCCCCCTCCCCCGTCTCTTTCTCTCTCTTTACCTGTTGCTCTCGCTCTCCCCTTATTTTTGTTACTTCTTTGTCTTTCCTTTATTTCCTTCTTCTCGCTTTCATTTTCTGCTGTCCTCCTTCTTCTTTATATTGTTCCTGTCTCTACTACTTTTTATCTCTTTCTTTTATTTCTCCCCCCCCATCATCTGTTTATCTGTTTACTTATAAGTAGAAGCAATGAGTACATGGGACGCTGAAACGGAACAAAAAATCCTTTAAATAAAACAATAAGACCTAAAATGCAGTCAATGAAACAAAAACAAAATATATAAACTGAACAAAAAAAAAAAAGGAAAAGAAAATTGGGAAAAGTCAAGGGTCAAGGATCATGATGGAAACAAATGAACGATGTTTAAAGCGCACGGAGGTCACCTGTCAGGTAAATGGATGTTGGCAACGCCAGGTGACATCCACACCCACCAGTCAGCATCAAGGTCCAGACGCTGCAAGACGGAGGGTAAACATCTGATGACGTGTAGTTTTCCTTTTACATATAAATGTTCTCCCATTCACTCATTTCACCCATTGTTTTATTGTTTTATGTTTTATTCAGCAAAACATACCTTGTGGTACTGGCCGTTAACTATTTCTGTCTGCCATTCGGATCTGAAAGGTTAAGCGAACGCAGCAGGTGACAATCATTGGACAAACGCAACAAGCACAGTATAAACCAGATACAAGGCAGAAGTACGATAAGCCATCATGAACTGAAAGAAAGAAGAAAAAAGAAAGAAAAGAGGAAACAAATGAATAAAATTTAAAAAACGGACGAACGAATGTGTGTGTGTGTGTGTGTGTGTGTGTTTGAGAGAGAGAGAGAGAGAGAGTGACAGAGAGAAAAGAGCAGAGTGACAGAAAAAGTTTTGCTCAAAATATCGGCGCCGTTCTCGTGCCTTGTAGTTTGTGTTCGCCGAGCGCAGATTAAAGGGAGACAACTTCATATACCCTTGTACTAAATGAAAACGCGCTAACGTGCCTGATTCACAGTTATGTACGTTCAAACACAGAGGCGCTTGAGTGTTCGCGTGCACGTGTGCGTGTTCTTGTTCGTGTGATTGTGTTTAAGGATAGAGAGAAAAAAGGAGAGCGAGGTACGAGTGGATGACAGGGATATATAGGATGGAGAGAGGGATAGGATGGACAGGAACGAAACGAGGGAAGGAGAAGAATGAAGGAAATGAAACAGAATGAGAGAAGAACAGGAGGTATGTAGAGACAGAAGACAGCTGCTAGGTATCATATCGTCCGTTCAAAAATTTCAAAATAGATTTAGGTTATGAATTACTGCGATAAACACACCTGACGAAGTTGGCCCTCCACGTTTCTCTATCCTGTGGTGTTTCGTTCTGTCTCACAACACCAGCAAATAGCTGCTTAAAGGGCAGGGCCATTTCCACTGTCCAGTGTTGGTCTGAAATAGAGGAAGTATATTTAAATAACTATTACCTGTTGACGCAAATGAGTTCTGGGAAACAAGCAGCTTGCTTTGAAATCGATTGTATCGATTCAAAACTTCTGCTTGGTGGACCGCGATGTCTGGGAATTAACGAAAGACACACGATAAGCCTATTACAACAGTCTTAAGCTCTTCATAAGCTGCTACATGTTTTGTCACACATCGTCGCCATGCGATGACACACCTCGTCGCCATGCGATAACATTAAAATAACATCATTGTTCATTAATTTTCACAGCTACGGCTTTACAGCGAGGAAGCATTTTTTAATATCGATAAACACTCGTTCTACTAAAATGAAGTATTATTACAACAAACAGAATGAATGTCAATTAAATAAAGTGTATGGGTCAGCACAGAACACGTACTCCGGCGTTGCGGATCATTGATTGGTCCGTCGATCTGTATCGCTCTTATGACGTCACTTTCCCAAAAGCTTAGAGGCTCGCCGTCATCCATATAGGGCTGAAAACAAACACTAAGCCTGTAGGGGTGCACCCTCGCGTGCCGTGGTCTCGTCCAAGCTAAGGAGCTTACAAGAAGCGGGGGTGGAAAACATGAGCAAGCACATTTAAACAATTCTTTTTGCTTAGTGATAGTCCTTGTAAAGTCTTCTGTGAAGCTGGTTTCAGCGGTTAACTCGAGTGACGTCGGAACAGCTATGTAGGTATGTATTTCCCTACAGATGTGTAGCTGAAAATGGGAATTAAATGTCGAAACGGCATGACGGACGTTTCGCGTGTGAACATATTGCTAGCGTGAGTTAGACAGACTGAAAGATAGACAAACGGGCAGGCAGGCAGACGCACATACGGACGGACAGAGGGACGGATACAGGAAGCTCACAGCTGCACAAGCGCTGAAGAGTGTAAACATCGACATTAGCACGTCTGCATACAGACAGGAAAGGAGGAGACAGGGAAAGGGACAGAATTAGTGAGAGACTGACATGGGGATTGGGGAGGGGAAATGTGTGTGTGTGTGTGCCTGTGCACGTGCGTGCGTGCGTGCGTGCGTGCGTGCGTGCGTGCGTGCGTGGGTGCGTGTTGGAGTTTGGTAGGAACCTGTTACTCACTCTTGTCAGCATGATGTCAGCTACAGTTCCAAGGGCGTTTATGGAAATCTCTTTGTATCTGAAAGGAAGACATTATAATTCTGATCGGTCACAGGCAGGTGCATGAAACAATACTGATGTGTACAGCATCCGCAAAGCTCACTGGTTTACTTGCTTTAGTATCTCTTGTTCACGGTAGACTATTTATTGCACAGCAAATGTCTGGTTTTTAATTAAAAAATACGTTATAGTGCCACAAGAGCCCCTTATTTATGATCGGGCATTGTAACTTCTGAGTTGTTTACTTTTACTTACTTGTGATTGCTCTGTTCGGTGTCGAAAAGCGCTTGGAAGGAGTTATCCTGATAAACTGTTTAAAAAAATGATATCAACTGTTAAAGAAAAGATCACATAAAACTTTAAGAGCAAAATGAAGCTTCCAGCCTGGAAGACACATAAGGAATATTAAATGAAGAGGTGAGGGATATATTTAAATCACTTTTCTTACAGTTGTTTATTTCGATCAGCGATTATGTTTTACATGCAGAGCTCTGTCTAAAACGGGAAAAAAGTGATGGTCGAGAGATGGGAACTGTTAAAACATTCCTGATGCAGAAGTGAAAACAGGCTGCAAGGTGCTGGTGAGACGTGGGCTAAGCCAGAACAGACAGGGCTGGAGAGAGAAATATAAAAACAGTCTTGAGCACGCAGCCTTGTTGAAAGATGTCTCCCTTCGCCTCGAGCCCCCATCGTTCCCAGCATGCCATACGTCACCTCTCGGACATCAGCTTCCAGGGGATCGCGTCATCCAGGAAACCGCTTTTTGTCTGTTGATAGTTTTCAGCGACTTCCAGATTCCCTAACTTAACCTCGTCTTTACCAGGTCATCAAGTCAGTGTCTGTGTCGCTTGTTTGACTAAATCGAAGGAAACAGTCAGGAGCTAGTTCAACTAAAATGTCCGCAACAAAATGTGAGTGAAAGGACTCACACTATCAAAGCTGTGTCTAGGCTGCAGTTCTCTTGATCTAGTTGAGAAATATCCTAATCGATATTTAGACAATGTGCCTGCGGTGGAAGAGGGGGGACTATTCAGTTCTTTGCGTCCGTTGTCATTCGACTTTTATCGAGACGAGGCAGTGGTGAAAAAAAGTATCAAGGTCCGTTTTTTACTCTTAAAAACTCATTCTAGGGCTCTAGGTAAGTTCAAAATGGTATGAATAAAACTTGTGTGCGCCACTATGAGCAGAAATGACTGCGCATGCATCGAGTCCTGTATAGGCCTGCAGACTGAGTGCGCACGTGCGCGAGCATGCATTTGTCTTACTAGTAGTGTCATGCAGAGTTCTGTTGGCCCACACAGCATACTCCTGGAGAAAGGCAGCCACATACAAGGTCTTGTCATCCCACCTCATTTTCACTCGCGTCTCGAAGCGCGGTGTAGGGAAATCTTCCCCTCTAACATCTGGAACCAAGCGGAAATAGGTATCACTGTATCACTCGCTTTCCCTGTTGCCGTTACCATAACGACAGCCACGCCATTGTGGGAGGAGGTGGAGGGTTTGGGAGGATGGAGGATTCACAAAAATCAAGACAGAAAAACAAAAAGCGGCTGAGGAGAAGAAAAAGGAACTTAAAAAGAAGACGTAACGATACTAACCATAAACGATAACATCAGTTATGACTGAGGGCTGGGTTACACGAGCGTCGGCATCTGCACTTCCGGTCATAACACTGGTCGTAAAACCCATTCGCCTTATGTATTTTACATACGCTTTTGTGTATGAACAGGAGATGCGGACAACTGGTGCAAGCCAGCCCAGAACACTTTTGGGGTGCATTATATATTTTGATGCTTTGCTGAAGGATACAGAAACATTGATGGTCTGCAATGTGGGAGTGCAAATTCAGAACTCAGAACTTATAGAGTGACTTAACACTGTTATGAAAGCCATAACCACTTTCATGTTTACCCGATTTATCCCTTAAACCACTGGTATCATGGGTGAAATAGTAAAACACTACTTTTGAAGACTTTTGAATAGCTGTTTGGAGTACACCCGAGTTGTTTTCTTTCCAAACCTGTGGTGGTTGTAATGAGGCTCGGATAGCGAAGGGAAATGAAACAGTTAAACACAACACAAAACATAGCTCACTTACCAACGAACTGTTCAGTCCAACCAACGTCTCTCCAGGCCTTGTCGTTCAAGTTTCCATCGATGTTGATGGCGTCTGAGCCAAGATGGTAGACAACATAGGTGCGAGGAAGCTCTACGTTACACGTCACTGCCCGACACGCATCCACGCGCGCTTTTGCCATGTAGCTGTAACAGGAATGCAAAGTGTTGTCGCATACCTATCACAGGTAAACAAACCTTAATAGCGCACCTCCTCTACCATGCGGAGAAGAGGTGTAAAAAATAGGCTGAACCTCTTTCTTTCTGTCTTTCTGTCTTTCTTTCTTAAGTATTTTTAAGGCCTTTCTTAACCTAACGAACTCTACCTTCCACTCTGCTATCCCTGAGCATGTGTACACAAATCCATAGGTCAAACACAGTAGGACGCAGGTTCGTCAGGCTAAAAAAGGCCTTGAGTAAACAAACATGGACGAAACATTCAGCATAGGTAAAGTGCAAATATTTTACAGATTTTTATGCGAAAAAGCAGACAGACATTTAATCTCAGGGAAAGTTAAGAAGAAGTTTAAACAACAAAGGGGAAAATATACATGAACGTATCACAGATCTGTACTGTCTACGCGACAAAATGTGCCTTCCCTGCCCCCCTCCTCCAAGAGGAAAGGGTGAAAGGAGGGCACACTGCAAAAGGACTATCTAGTTTTGTACGTCACACACACACACACACGCGCGCGCACACGTACCTACGCACGCACGCACGCGTACACACACACGCACGCACGCACACACACATACTCGCTCACAAAGAGAAATGGGCAAAATACGCAATCAAACATGTACAAGTGCACGTCGACAAACAGGCACACAGACAAACGCCCTTGTCCTCTGCATGGAAAAAGCGATACCCATAGACAGAGCTACACGAAAGTGGACATAAAGGACCAACAAATCCACAATCAAAAGCATCTAGACTAATCCACACAGGATTGGGACCAAAGCGCACATTCGGCTACTGACTTCTTTACGACAGGGTCGTCCGCAACGTCACCACATTGACGTAACATGGGGGGAACTGTCTGGTTTTCTGCTGCACTCCGTGACAGTTTGATGGGAGTTAGCTCCCCATGGATGCTCAGTCTCGCATCCTGTCCATCAGGCTTCCGCAACAGGTAGCCTATGATAAGTCCCCCTCCAAGGGACAGAGCCGCTATGACCACCGTTATGACCAACGCTGCTGGATTTGATTTCATCGTGGACCGTGCAGTCTGTTCTATTTTCAATACCTTTTCGAGTTGCTTGTGGCTGCAGGAAGATTAAGATAGCTGCTGAAACGGTTCACGAAGTAGCACTGACGTTTTCCAAGCCCACAGAACTCCACCAAATCGCTCCAGCGAAGTTCGAAAAAGAGCGTGAATTTCTTTTCGCGATGTTCTCTGCTGTTAAAGCTAGAACATAACTAACTGACGCTAACGTCATACTTGGGACAGACGTTACGCTTGCATCACATCCACCACAATGCACGACAGCTCTGCTCGTGCACGCTTGCACCACATGCCAGACTGCGTTTGGTCCATCACACTCAGACACGCAGCTTGTGAAACTGCGCTTCTACCAGAAGGAGAAAAGGTGCAGTGCAAGCAGCAGGTAGTGTGGCGTCAGTAGCGTACACAAAACATAAATGGACCGCGAGAAGGCTGCCCCGTCCCTTTGCCACTTCGTACTGTCTCGCCCAGGTACTGAGCGGACCACCAGCAGGTCTTCCAGTGCTCCCGCCTTTTCTTTCTGTATGCCCGTACTCCATTCTGGGTTTTTTAATATCAGGAAGTCACGTGACGGCAGAAAGGGCACAGCAGACAGGCAGACATGCGCACACAAGGAAATAAAACGACAAACACAGAGGGCACCATTCGGAGCTTGGTGTTTCACAGGCTGTAATCTAGTTGTAAAATGCAAAATGCAAAACTCCTCCATGCACAATAAGAAGACAGTATCAGCCGAATACTGTCCGCCTGCCTCCTTTCCTTAGTTTTCTTTGTCTCCTTTTATTCATTTTTTCTGATTTTTTCTTTTATTGTCTTTTTCTTTCGTTTTTCATTCTTCCATCCTTCTTTTTTTCTTTCATCCTTCCTGATGGGTTAAGAAGCTCGAATCGGCAAAAAGCGCTCACATTTGTAACCTCGCCATAAACAGCATCCTCTGAACTGAAAGAAGGGAAAATTCTACAGACTTTTACAAAACTCATAATTTACGAACAAAAGTAGAAAGCCATTAACACACATGCACGCACCCACGTATGCACATCTACTGCACTCATCCGTGCATTCTTCCCCCAAATATAATATTCATCGTCAACTTATTTCGAGAATATAGCAATAAAACATCGCACGTATCGTTAATTTCCCCTTGTTGACCACAGTCATGTCTTCACCCTCCTCCCTTGCTTCACACTCACATGGCAAAGGTCAGACATACTTTAGGTGACTTCCTAATCTCTCCTTTCATGCCGGCCCCTCTGACATGGCCTGAAGCCTCTTCTACGTGAGTCCAGCTCTCGGCAAAAACTCAACCAGCCACCTTCCAACCTCCTCCAAACTTCCTGTAGACATTGCTCTAATTCTTCGCAGTTTACGGTTAGCCACGAATCGGAAAGAAAAGTGGATTTATAAGGGGTCACAGACGCACATTGCAGACAGGTACTTGGTTAAAAAGGACCAGTTTTGCGTAAATTCTGTGGCCCATCATTGATCTGCCCAGTATTTGGCTGGCGATGCTGCAGTTGAACAAAGAGGGATGAACTTGTTTAAAGGCGCTTTAAAAAAGGTGATTTTACCCTTCCGCTTCTGAAGAGAATTAGTGGCACAACCTTCTTTCCCCATACGTACAAGTTAATTTCGTTTAGATTGTATCTGAAACACCTTCATATAGTTCGTGCACGACAATCGACGGAAGAAGCTCGAGAAAATACTTCGATCATCTGTGCGTTTTTTTCTCCACCCCTCTCTGTCTCTCTGTGATATGTATTTACGTGTGTGTTCATAAGTATGTCTACATGTCTGCATGTCTCCAAGTAGTGACGGATCCTGTGTCTTGATATCCACCTCAAAAAACAAAATGAATAAATGAATAACTAGTCTAAAATAATCATAGGAGTGCTTTTAGTATGTTATTAATATGTTAATGGTCTGAACGAGAAACGGGGAAGAGGGGCAGTGATATCAACATTTTACTGAGAAGACCCACTGATTGGCTGTAAGTGGAGTATACATCATGTCTTCACCATTATCAATTACATTACAATGAATGAATGAATGAATGAATACAACATTCAATTGTTGTCATAATAGTGAGCATTACTGCATTCATTCGTTTTCTGTTAAATATCTGATACAAATGTACAAATATCGTACGAGAGAGAGGGGAGGGGGAGAAAGAGGGAGAAAAGAGGGGAGTGATAGAGGGATAGAGGGGGAGGGGACGGAGTGAGAGATGAAGGAAGGAGATGGAGAACAAGCTGCACAAACACGAGGGCGTGCATATCTTTCTAGCAAATCGCCTGAAGTGCTCACCGGTCAGTATCTTAACTTGACACATGTTTCTCTCATCTACTAAACACCAGCAGTGTCACGCTATATCACCTATAATAGAGTGTGTTTTCCAGATGGTTTGTGTCAGCGAAAAAGCAGTTTCTCTGTGTAAAACGTACGGTCAGGAACGTGCACGTGCACGTGCAGCAGGGCAACTGACCAGACATCTTTCCCGCCGATGGGCGCTGCCACATTTTATGCCTCAGAAACGTCTTCGTAGAACGTTCAGAAATGCTCGCCTGAGAAACGCGCGCGTGCGCCTGATCAAACAGAACAGGCTGGACTGGACGGTCCGAATGACGAAAGCAGTACTGCGGACACGTGACCTTTGAGGCTTCCCCAAAGTGACTGTGCGCCTCTCTGGAGATACACGGAAACGAGCCTTGCTAAACACAAAACAGTTCAAACTAATAAACAACAATTGCTAGAAAGATCTGCCAGGTCCCTTTCTTTCGACCCTCTCTATGCTGCTTGTTTGGGTACGGTAGGCTCCCTTGGTCGCATGGGTCTGCATACGGTTATGGTGAGCGTTTCAAGTACTTCCTGCCAAAATTGGATTAAAAGAGCAAATAATTTAGCGTATCCTTATCAATCCTACTTTACTTTTGTATCCTCTACGCTCATCCAAGGCACTATGGCTCCAGGATAAACAGGGGTGTTTTTCTGGTGTAAAGGTTGAGTCCGGGTAGTCTGCTACTGCCAACATCTGAGGCCGGCGCCTGCACACCTACAGAAACCCCTTGGCTCACTCTCCATATCTGTCTCCGGATCTTCCTTTCGCCAATGTCTGAATATTATTATAGTTTCTGTTTATGATCGACCAGAACTTGTGCTAGCTAAATTTGCTCGCTTAGTCAAGATTTGTAAGTCCCGAAGAAATACCCATTCAATAATTGAGTTGCTGGTATAGTAAAACAATCAATACAACCTTCCCGGTTTATTTCCTCTAAAGATATCGCGAAAAATATCGCCTAAACTTCAGAAACACGCCACATTGACTTTATAGCTGGATTTCTTTTCGTATCCAAGGATGGCTCTCTGTCCAGTCATTTGCTCCTAACCTGAAAATGCTTTGCTTGGTCCGGACTTCTCAAGGTTTATAAAGACGAATATTCCAACATGGAATCACGCATCTAAAAAACTCCTGAAGTTAGTTTTCATAAAACATTACAATGGACTTGAGAAGAGTTTTTAAAAAAACCTTTCTACTACAGCCTGCAGTTTACCTGAGACATCTTAGTAGGGAGGAGTTGGATTATCTCCTCCTGGGCGATGCAATAGAATGGCGTCTTTGTCTGTTGTGTCCACGCACGCGGTGTGTTTGTCTAGTTTCGCCCAATTTGTCCCCGGATCCTCCCATCTGAATCTACGGACTTGTTCTCTGAGAACCGGTCCGCGTTGTCCCAAATATTGAAGAGGAGGTACTCAGTTAAATCAGGTAAAAACAATTAAACCTCCAGTTTCATCGACATATGAAAAATAAACAGGGGACTGGTATATCTAACATAAATGCACAGAATATGTTGTTTTTGATTGTTTTGTGTTTTAATAATAGTCAAAAGCTAAGGCAAACAGCCAAGCTAGTAAAAAGATGCCACGTACAGAGGAAATATGTTTGCCGGAGTCGAGATATGAACCAATAATTCGCGATTTTCACTGTTTCGTTAGGAAGCACTATCCTTGACAACAGCTGGCAAGACCCAAATACAGACAAGACAGATTGAGAATAAACGAATGAGAGCGGTTAAAAAAACTGAATGTCCAAATTCCCTTTTAAACATCCTCGTTTGGCGTCAAAAAGAAAGTAAAAGTAGCAGACAAGGAAGACAGGAAGAACAAACACAATATTAAAGAGAAGAAAAAGAAAGAAAGAACAATAGAAGAAAAGAAGAAGAATAGAAAGCTCCCCCCCAAAAAAAAACCCCGAAAAACGAAAGAAAAGAGATAAGGAAGAAGGAAGACAGAAGAGAAATATAAAAAAGAGAAGACAAGAGAAGCGAAGAGAAAATGAAGATGGGGAATATAATTGAGGGAAGGCGAGGCAGACCGCAAACTTGATTGAGCAAATCCCAAGATATTTTTTAAAGCAGAGCCGACAGGTAGCTTGCCAAGCCAGCTCCCGGTGCCGGCCGTGGGGAAGGAGGCATCCTTTGTTTGCCTCCGCGTGTGTGAGTAAGCAATCGACAAGAGATTATCGCTCGCCCCGGGCCGAAGCCGACACAAAGCGGTCCAGCAGACGATAGGATCCAGGCTCTTCACGAGTCCTCGAAGCATGGCAGTATTCAGCTTGGAACAAAATCCGTGACACACTTAACTTTTTTTCTCTAGCCCTTTGATTTCTCATGTCATGGTTTTTGAGAAAAAAGTGTATTGAAGAAAACCGTTTACACTAATAGTTCCTAAATTTACTCCACAAATCCTTTGTCAGTGTGCAGATATATACAGATATAATACATATATTTGTTTTCCATCTCTACGATAATTATTTCAAATACGCCAAAAAGATCCATGTGGATTTTAACAGCCAGAAAAGTGTCCAGGACTATTTGCAAGTGACTTCGAACATCCAGAAAAAAAACAAGAGAACCGAAAGGAAACCAGTGGCGCTATATTAACATCTTTAATCTGCTTGTGATCTGTGAAAAAAATTTGTTATTGGTGATAAGCAGCAATTTAGAAGACATGACGGTTCGCAGGTAAGTTTATTTCTTATCAGTAGTCCATACGCCTCATTCAACAAATGTATTTTGTTACCTTTCTTCAAGATAGCAGTAGTTTCAAGCCAGTAACTGCAGTCTGGCAGAGGCAAAATTTGCAGTTTCTTCCATAACTACCCGCAGAGTTCAGAACTGTACAAAATTAAAAGTGTTTAACCTGAAAAATCTGTATTTTTAAAACCAGGCTACAGCCACAACAGTTAAAGGGTGACCACATAGAGTACTGGAATGAAGCATAAGTGACGGGCCACAACATTTTAAAGAATACTCAAAGACCTTGAAATCGGAGATAATAAAAGGTTAAGAGGTCGATTAAACTGGAGGACAAGTGGGGCGCAAAGGGTGGTAAACGTATAAAGTGTGATAAATGAGTCCTTCGCCTCCACCTTTTCCATAATTTTAATAAAGAGGAATATTTCTGTAATAGTTCCCGTCTTGGGCACATCATTGCTATTTTTAGCCTTGCCAGATAAGGAAGACATAACCAGCCTAGAGGAAGTAAACAAAGGGAACTGTATAACCTTCAGCTCGCCTCTCATTTTATTGATCACTTCGTGTCTCATGTACGAGGCAGTGCACCTCGAGTAAATACTATTCCCAGCCCAGCGGCACGCGCAGATAACAAATGCTCTCTTCACGGAAGTCTCTCTCCCCCCCCACCTCCTCTCCTTACAAAAATCGGGGATATCTTTGTCTTGTGTTAGGCCGGAAATGCTTGTTGCTGACGTTGAGAACAAGTCACGACAAGAACAAGTCAGAAAATCCTCATTAGTTAACTATAACATCAGAAACAGGTAATATTTATGCGAACGCGAAACAAGGGTTTTTTTCTTGTAAGCGTTTGTCGGGATTGCCTAACTTTGAGATAAAAAAAAAATTCTGGGGGGGGGGGTGGGTCGCTCACAACGAGTTACCTTTTAAAATATGTTTTACGTTTAGCAATCGTTCAGAGGAAGAAGAATTTGTAATTTTTTTGGCCGCAGTCTCTACACCTTTCTGGAGTTGCTGTCAGGGCAACGCAATCTCCAAATAAAGACAAATTTAAATTTTTCTCTACAAAGTTATCAACTATGATGACTTACATCTGGTTTTCAATTTGCTATACATTTATTGATTCTCAAGATCTGTATGTACGCTTAAGACATGTTATTTCCAGTTTCATTCTTTTTTTTTCTCCCTCCCAGGGCAATATCGCTGTACCTGTTGTTAAGTGTCACCTGCAGTCGGTCAAAAGGGTTCCTCCTGGAGAAGGGGTTTGTCTACTGTCCAGCATATCCCTGTCTCTGCGAATCAGATAATGGCGCCCTGGTAGTTAACTGTCAGTACCTGTACCTAACCAAGCTGCCCAAGTTCCTGGCGTTCGATGGACGGATTCGAACCCTCTCTCTTCGTCAAAACAGCATTCGGCAGCTACCTGCGCGCGCTTTTCACGGACTTCACGTGGAAAACCTCGATCTAACAGATAATGTCATTAGTCACGTGCACGAATCCGCTTTTGAAGGCTTGGAGAATTCCCTGGAAGAACTTCATATGCAGGCAAGGATTTGTGGAACTTTGCTCTCTATTTGGGTATCTGACCTTCCTGCTTTTTCTGATCTTCCGCGAGTTGATCTGGCTTTCATCTCCCAGTTCGTCTTCTTCTTCTTTTTTCTAAAAATATTTTTGTTGGCCTTCGTGTTTTATGTCAGCCTTTTTCATGCTTTTGTCAGTGTGAACTCCGTACTTTTGCCAATCTGCCGTTCCTAGTTTGCCAGTCTGTCCTTATTTTTGCCAATCTGTCCTTTTACTGTTTTTCAGCTGTTCAATGATTTTGTATATATGAACTTGCTTGTAATTTGCGTATCTGAGTTTTCCGTTGTGACTTTTGTGCCCTTATTTTATGTAGCATGTAACGCACAGTGTGAGTGCAGTTTTAGATTTCTGAATTAGAGAATGTCTGAAGAAAACTATTCTTTTGCGACTAGATAAGGTTGCTGTTCTTAGGGATATATGCACCGAAGGTTTTTTGCCCAATGTACACCGTGTTACGTTTACGACTTGAGAAATTGGTGTGGTCTAAAGATCGAACGTAAACCGTACTATGTGTACGACTTGACATGACGATGTATTCTGCAAAGGTTTACGCTATGGAAAGTTTACCTACAATAGCCATAAGTCGGCTGGCAAAGCTGCGGGTCTTGAGGGTGATTGGCTGCAAGGTTGACACGCTGTCCAGCTCTGTGTTTGAAGGACTCCACATGCTGAAGGAACTTTATTTGCAGGCAAGCTTTCGATAGCAGCGCACACAACAGCTTCTTGTTTCGCTATTCCCTCTTGACATATTGAGCACGCTGTCGTGCGCGCAGAAAGGGACACTCAATACAGAGGGATGGGGTGGAGGAAACAGGAAAAAAAGTGTGACACCCAATCTATGACCACTTTAACAGTTTTAGCTACAATCTGCTTTAAAAATTGAGGGACGAGGGTAAATGGAAGAATGAAGCGAGGATGCAATACTGAGTAGTCGATGATTTAATGCTTACGTCAGACACTTTCCATATTCCGAGTATTTGATGTCAGTTCTTACGTCATACACTTTCCATATACCGAGTATTTGATGATCCGGTTCTCACGTCATACACTTTCCATATACCGAGTACTTGTTGAGCCAGTTCTTACGTCATACATTTTCCGTATACCGAGTACTTGTTGAGCCAGTTCTTACGCCATACACTTTCCATATACCGAGTATTTATCGAGCCAGTTCTTACGTCATACATTTTCCATGTAATGAGTATTTCGTGATTCAATTTCACTTCATACGCTTTCCTGGAGCAAATAACATCACTCGTCACAAAAGAAGTCTATTTCACTCACACTTCCTAAAATCGACAAGATTGAAAAAAAGTTACTCATTTCTCGCTAACTCGTCTATGACACAGTTTACATTGATTATTCTATTCCCCAGTCGCAAAACGCTTTAGTAAAAGGTTTGAACCTCTGTTTCTACGCGCAACGAGCAGGGCTGTCGCATCAAGAATATTCTCCCTGGTGGCCTGTCAGTGCTGAAACACCTGGAAGTTCTCAACCTGGAGTCCAATAGTCTGCAGCCGCGGCATCTGCAGGAGGTGGGAAACCTGTACCAGCTGCAGAAACTAGAGCTGGGCTACAACCAGATTAGTAGCGTGGGAAGCCATGACTTCGACAATCTGCTGCATTTGAGGTCAGACGAGTTTTCACAGCGTTTTTTTCCCTTTCCCATCTCCGAGAGAGAGAGAGGACACAAAATCTGGTGGTCCTTTATTAATTGACCGTGCCTTATAGCAGCTACTTTACTTCACTAAATGAAATAGCTCTAGTATTACGTGTATAATGTCATGGTTAGCTTCAAGTAGGTCCGGGGCATAATGCTCTGTTCACGTGGAAGCATTCCCAGCTAGCACATTCGAGGGTCAGATGCACTACCCCACAGCCGGATAACGCAGAACCACAAGCAGCGAGCTTGGGCTCCATCAGTGTCCTAATTGGAGTTGTCACCTTTAGCTTTAAGGATTGGCTACTGTCACCGCACCCGCTGACTCAGACAGCAGATATATCAGCTGTTGAAATCCACAAAAGCTGTAGATAAAAACAATCGCGAGGGTTTGCTTAATGAAGCGGTGAAATTCTTTTTGCCTTATTGTCTTGTGAAAAACAGGTTTTGAATTAAAACCTTGGGGTTTAAAAATAATGGGCCCGTGACACATTTAATAAACAACAGTACTGTAGTAAAGTTGGCTAGCAGTAAGGACAGTTAGCAGTAGGGTAGCAGTAAGGAGCAGTAAGGACAGTTAGCAGTAGGGTAGCAGTAAGCACAGTTAGCAGGCCAGCGGTAAGAACAGTTAGCAGTAGGGTAGCAGTAAGGACAGTTAGCAAGACAAAATTGATTTTACTTATCCTTCGGGTTACTGGGCTTCAGATACCTGGACCTGTCCCATAACAAGTTGGCTGACATCGCACAGAACGCATTTAGACCTATCTGCTATTCCTTGGAGGTTATGAAGCTCAACGACAACCAGCTGACCTCTGCAGTCATGGAGACCGTGCAGGTTTTGCAGAACCTGAGGCATTTGGTGCTGAGCGGCAACAATATGACGCAGCTTCCTGCAGGCTCACTGTCTACACAGAAGTTCCTCGTGCAACTGGATCTCGGCGAGAACGGGATCACTGAGATTAGGAGGCAGTCTCTGAAGGGAACTGAAAAGTATTTGCGGATTCTCACCCTGCCAAACAATCCTCTGAAGGTAATCGAGAATGGAGCATTCGAGAACCATCAGCGCCTCCTGCATATCAATCTGGCCGGAAGTGACTTAGGCGGCCTTCTGACTGAGAGGACCTTCGCGGGGGCATCAGCGACGCTACAGAAGTTAAGTTTGCGCAACTCAAACCTGACGTCGTCTGATCTGCTGGCTCTGTCGGGGATGAGTAGCCTGGAGGACCTCAATTTGTCGGACAACGTCATCAGTGACGTTCCTGACAACGTTTTCGAGAAGTTAAGACGCTTGAAAAAACTGGACCTCTCTCGCAACGCGCTGGCCGAGATCTCAGACAGGGCTTTCCGTGGGCTGGAACGTTCTCTGGAGTCGCTGGATCTGCACGGGAACTTCCTGGAAACGATTTCAGTGTGCGCTCTGGAAGGACTTCGGCGTCTCGGGGACCTAAGGCTCAGAGACAACCCGTTGATCTGCGATTGCCGGGTCGCTTGGCTGTATAACTGGGTGCAGATGACCTTGCCTGAACACCAACGTTATCTCCTTGAATGGACGTGCGCCGGCCCTGCAAATTTGGATCACAGATCATTTGGTTCGCTGTCCTTGGCCGACCTGACCTGCTCGAACCTGACCGAAACCCGGCCTACTGCAGGCTGCAACTGGACTACGTCAGAACTGCGTTCTTACTCCGTGGAGGGAAACCCTGGCTACGTCAACGTGCTGTCCTCTCCCATGATGCCTTTCGATCAGCAGACCGCAAGCGTGCAAGTGCACGTGAAGCCAAGAGGCAAGTCTGCTTTCCTGGTTCTTTGGGAGGTCAACAGCTCGAGCAAACTCTCCGCCTGCAGGCTGGTGGTGCGAAGAAGCAACGACTCGCTGGTGGAGACGGATGTGACATTCTCGGCGGAACTGACGAAGCATCTTGTGGTGGGTCTAACCGAGGGCATCGTATACGAAGTGTGCGTCACGGCCCTCGACAGGAACGAGGTTCCAGTAGGAAGAGACTGCCTAGAGTCCAAGACGACAAACGGAACAACAGTAATGAAGGTTAGTTCTGTCCTTACGAAACTGACTTGAGTAATTGTTATTCTATTTGTGTATGTTCTAGCACTTGCTGTACTTAGACGTTAAATTATTTGATTTACAACGAGAAAACGTAGACTTCAATTCAAATATACAAGATGTACAAGAATGGCTTTGCCAGATTGGAAATAACAGCGATTCTGTGTTCAGGTTTTTCACGACACCACTCCTGTATCCTTCACAACACTCTTGTCGAGCTACATCGCCGGCTGTCTGATGGCATCCACGCTGTGCGTCTTCCTGGTCGTTATACTGCGCAGGCGCCGAGAGACGAAGAAGTGCGCGCGCAGCTTCTTGCCAGGCTACAGTGCGTGGAACGGGCCGCGCTTCGCCGTGCCCAGCCAATCGTCTAGCGGAGCGGCGTCCACGTGCTACTTCCACGCCCCCTCCTTGTCCAGCTTGGAAGAGGATGGGCTCGTGGTCACTATCGGCGGGTTGACGGCCGGAGAATCCGGCCCGGGCGCTGACCTCGATGGGGAGAGCGTTGAAGGCGTTGTCGATTCCAGTCACTGCGACAACGGGGCTGGAGAGCTGGTCCTTCGGGATGCGGGCGACGCGAGCAGTCCTGGCAGTGGCTGTGGTGGGGGTGGGGACTACTACCTGGGCAACGGTCGCTGCAGCACGGTCAGCTCGTTCAGACGTCATCTGCCGGCCAACTACATCGTGACCAACACTGACATCAGCGAAGATTTCTTCTTTCATTTCTAGAAGCGGACGACATGCATCTAACACACAACCCGGTTCAGCAAACTGGCAAACGCATTTGCTTTTAGGAAAAATGGGTTGTCCCATAAGCCAGTGGTCAGCCTCGCTACACAGAGACCACACAAGGCTTGGCTCATACTGTGCCTTCTGTCCGAAACTTCTTGCGTTCGTGAGTGTGTGTGTGTATGTGTACGTGCGCGCGTGAGTGCGTGCGTGCGTGCGTGCGTGCGTGCGTGCGTGCGTGCAGTTTTATGAGTAAAAAAGGACTGGATGTTTGCACATGTGAGCGTGCACGACTATACTGTGGCTTCTATGAGCATTCTGCTTGACGTCCTGCAAAATAATTACTCTTTTTCCTCGCTGCAGCTTTTCAAAATGTGATTGGTTAATATTTTGGACATGTCACGACTTCATTCCTTTCAGCAGGTCTCTGTGTTCCGTGGGTACCTGTCCTGAAAATGAAGAAACTGGGAATCTATCACTTCTTGTGCCCGTCCTTGATTGATCTAGGGCTTACAGCAAAAAAGCATTTTGAAATCCCTTAATTTAATTCGCACATAAATAGTAGCTTATTCGTGCTTTTTGCTTAAGGCTGACACCTCCTAATGGCGTTTATAGAGAATAGTAGACTTTCATTTTCAAAGAAGAAAATGCATTGCTGTTGATGTTGTTTTGTAGATGTATCTTTGAAGTTGATTCAAATGCCGGGAATTGTGACATATGCCACCAATTCGCGTGTTGGTTGAGCTACTCTCTCCTTGCTGACATCTGCAGGTGCTGAGGTCTCTGAATGCATTATCTTCAGATGGTGAGAGGAAAGTTACACAGTGATATCTAAGCTGAATTTATCATGTAGATGTAAAATATCGGTGAATTACAGCGACCCACATATTAAAGTCAGGTTTGCAACTTGACTCGTCACACTGTAAACGTGTACACCACCTTCAATTATTGCTTTACATGTGTATATTGTATGTGTTCCTTAGCGGACACTTCATCATTGCTATGACTCCATTGTCAGTAAATAGTTTTGAATCAAGCTTCCTTAAAGTAATATAATTGTCTAATTTGTTTGATTTACTGCGGTTAGTTAATCTAATCTGCACCATAACATGATATCTGTTTATGAAGGGCAGTCCCAAGCTTGGGGGTGGGGGGGTAGTTTGGTTTTAAAGATGATTTTAAAGATGAACTCTGAGCACTTTCGTGTATTGGAAACAGGTGGAGCGATTCCTACATCCTCCGAATGAAACTTGATGTCGGTAAATGCCCATTTGCTCCTTTTAATGATTGCGACGAAATGCCTGTCCATGATGCATCAAATTTTATTTTATGTATTTGGTTGCTCATTTTTTTCACTTTTGTAAATAAACCGTCATATGGTTTTGCGTTCTAGACCTGCTCGATGGGGTTTCACTGAGGCTGTGCAAGCTGCGAGAATGAAATCAATGTGTGCCATACGGAACGTAGTTTTCTGGGGCCGGGTGCAGAAGAACAGCTTGACTGTAGTGACTTGCGGCGGACCTACATGTAAACTGTTTCTTAGCTGGAACTTTTTCATGTTTAGATAGCAATCTTTAGAGACAAACTTTGATCTGGTCCTGGACTGGCTTGCGCGTTCGTGTCTGCACGTCCAGTCATGTGGAAATAGAAAATAAAAACGCTCATGCAAGACAGCCCACGTGGTCCCCTTCCCTATCCCCGACACAGGTGTTTAGTCTGATGCATCGAACAATCCGAGAAAACGAAGCCAAGGCTGGTGTAACAAAACACGAATGCAGCAAAAACAAAATCCACTGCTGCTGTCAGACGGTTGGACTAAGCCGACGAAGGCAAAAAGTAAAATAACTAATATCTTGCGCAACAAAACGCCATGTTATTTCTCCAGATTTTTATTAGATCTTCACCACACATTGGTCTCTTCGCTGTAGTTATAAGAAGCGAGGCTGTGTAGAGATCATGGTTTGACCTGTAATTATTTGTTGAGGTTAGCAGCGGCCATGCGCAGCACATTTAGTAGACCGCGCATGCGTGCCCCAATTCTAGTGTGGGAATCGCAGACTCGCTACCTGTACGGGGCTTGATATAATCAGGTTGACATAATCAGTGACATAATCAGTCACAGTGTCATAGTGACATAATCAGTCACAGTGTCATAGTGACATAACCAGGTTAATTCTAATCAATCCTTATCAATTAAAATACCGTTTGTGCTCTGAAACAGCGATTAAAACTATATGATATGGTATCTGTTATACTAAGTACAATTATGATTAACTTTTGAGTGTTAACGCATTTGTGAGCCTCGGGAAGGCCCCAGCCTGAGTTACGGTCAACACGTCCTCGTTAGACACAGACGATAGCTGTTGGTAGAGCGTTCGGATATAGACCAGCGCTTCATGAAGGGGGATCATAAAGAACATTGAGAATAGCAAAGAACAGGGAAAGGTACTCATGCAGCATTTTAACACTTCCAAGTAACGCAAGCCTAAGTTTTAGCGAAACGGTTTCCAATCACGAATTGCTCATGCGATGGACATTTCTTTTGTTGGCCAGCAGTCTCTGTTAAGCTCACTAAAACAGTCTTAACGCTGTGATGCCAAGCCGATGGAGCGTCTAGCTGTCGAGTCATCCTTCTTAATTGCCTGTGAGTCGAGTCACACCACACGGGAGACACCTGTTGCCCAGGTAGTCCGTGAAAGTGTGTGCGCTCACTGCTTGGAGCTCTGGGCTGGCTTGCACGAGCTTTTTTCCTATCTGCACTTCCTGTCATAAAGGCGTTCGTAAGTCGTATTTCCTCTGTGTATGTTACGTCCACATTTACGTGTGAACGGGAAATTAGAACGCTCATGCAAGCCAGCCCTTAGCAAGTAGAAAAGGGTGGGGCATACTGAGCTGGAATGGAAGGCTCCAGACGTAGGTCCAGGTCAGGTCAGCCCGCCTAGTGAGGAAAAGTTGTGTGGCATCATCTTCTCCCCTCCCCCGCAAGTGTCATGAAGCGATGCAGTTAAGCCTTTCACTGATGAATATGTCCTGTCATATATTCTCCCCCCATCGCCGAGACGAAGGACGCAAGAGCAATTTCGTTACCCTAATCTTCAAGAAGGGACGCCAAGAACGACGCAAGGGAGGCAACTACTGACTAGCGAGCATACCAATGATATGAGGCGAGTAGCCTCCCTGTACAATATCATATCATCGCCTGACAGTTTCATTACATCCTCCCCTTTCTCATTTTCAAGCAATCTGAAACATTGCTGGTACATCACACGCCATAGCAATAATAGCTTTTTATACCATTTTAACATCGTGAATCCTTTATTTGGAAGCATTCCTTTAGTAAATATGTAATCTAGCAGAAGTGATTTTTTAAAAAAAAATTGACGTTTTCTTTAGTAAGAAAATAATTATTAAAGTATGCTTGTCTCGTTTTGATAAACTCGGTAAGAATCTGTGCAGTAGCAAAGATAGTGAGAAACATGTAACTCGACCTATAGGAGCACCTGACTTCGATCCTCACTCATCTAATGCCCCGATAATTAGAAAGTTAATCTTGAACCAGACAAGCTTATATAAGGGTCATATTGAGAGACAGCACAGGACATTGTGAAATCTTTGTGAAGACTGACTGTGCGATAAAGTCTGAGCAGTTCGTGGGAATTATTCTTGCAAGTCGCTTTGTAAGTATAAGTAGGTCACAGAGGCCTGGTTTCTGTTGTTTTTTTTTTAAATAAAAATTTCGGTCGCTATGAAATGCGCGTGTGTGTGTGTGTGCGTGTGCGTGCGCGTGCGCGTGCGCGTGCGCGTGCGTGCGTGCGTGCGTGTGTGTCTGTGTGTGTGTGTGTGTGTTTAAAACGTGTGTGGAGTAAACCCAACTTAAACTGGGTATTTTTTGCTTTGAATGGCACAGTTTTGAAGTCATGTTTCCGACTTAATTAAAAAAAAGAAAACTTCCTCTGAACCCCATTTTTTTTAACAGTATGTGACGAGCGGATACAATATCGCATTTAGGCTGCTGATACGTAAACTATTCATACACCTGGTGTCACGTGTTGTGGTTTGATGGATCAAGGAAATTACTTATAGACTTTAGGTGTGACCCATCACAGCCTTTTGCTTAAATTAGGTCTTTAATCCCCTTTGTTAAGCGCCGTCTACCTCTCTCACGTAATCACCAGGCCGGGGGGTGGGAGAGACAGCACTCAGTTGCTATAGGCCATGTTCACACCTCTAGTTCCCATTGTGTATCTGCTAATCCTTGCCCGTGGCAGAACATTATCAGCAAAGTGAGAAACGCATGTTTCGTGAACCTGTTTACAGACAATGTCTAGCAACGACACTAAAAGGTATCCCGGCCACTGCGAAGAGGCCCACCCGGAAATCTACACCTTGGCCGGAATGCCAGAACAACCGGTTACAAAGAAACCAGGACAGCTACCGGAATCAATGGTGCGGCAATTCTTTGAGAAGGTATACACTTTAAAGCACGAAAGAAATATTTAGATCGCAGGACGTCTCTGTGTCTTTGATTCCCGGAGACAATTGCAATTTTTAAACAAGTCGATGTGCTGGGATAATTTCTATGACACCAAGAGAGAAAAAAAGTGTGGTTCTAATTTTAAAAGATTTTATTTCTTTTCTGAATGTGACGCCAGCCGTATCCTCCAAGCGACCACCTGCTTCATTTGTTTTTCGCTTCTTTTCACTGTGTTCTTTTCTCTTCCATTTCTATTAGTCACAGTCCTGTTCAAAACGGCAGAATGATTAGTTGAAGGTATAGCCTTAAAAGGCATAAAATCTGCCATGCACTTTAAAGTATTTTAAAAATTGTCTGAAGATATCTCCTTAACCGGACGAATGAATGTCTTAATTCGCCTTAAGTGTATGGATGACCCTGTTAGGAGAACTATAAGACCTACGAGCATTCGTCCAGTTAAGAAACGCCTTTACTCAGGGCTACGTGCTGGTGGAGAATTTCTTCTCGCCCGAGGAACTGGAGCCTTGCAGGAAGGCTGCTGAGAGACTTGTCGACATTGTTGCACAACGGCTATACAAGGCTGGCAAGATTACCAGTATGTTTAAAACACTTTATTTTGGTTTTCTGGTTTGTAATAGCATCCAGATTAAAATCGACAGTTGCGCGAGAGTTGTGGGAATTGTAATGTATTTTATTCTTTCGTACACGCACACACGGACACGTACAGGCAGGCTGGCAGGCACGCGCAAACTCATCGTAGCAAGAGGAACACACCTCTATTATTTTTGTACCGAGTAGTTTTAGCGACAAGCTGTATGTCGTCTGCACCGTCTAAGGATAATGATCTCCCTTACCAGCTAAACCAATGAGCAGTGGTCTTACAAAATTTGAAGTGCCTATGTTAGCATGTCGCCATCTTCTTCAACAGGTAGCGTCCATATTCAGGCATTTATCAGAAGGATTTTAAAATTATCAACGCACATTTTAATTAAACGTTGGTGTCTGAATATGGACGTCGTCATCACTACCGTATTATGTGAAATTAAACAACGGATCAATGTTTAGTGAGCAATTTTCTAAATCATTCCACTGCTGAATGGTTATTTTTGCAATGTTTTGTGTCTGCAGATTTGCATGAGGAAGCAGGGTTGTTCCAGAGACTGACGCTCTTAGAGAACGACTTTCCCGGTGCCTCCATCTTGGTCCACAAGCTAGGAATACTGCCGCCTGTAAGAAGTCAATTATGTAAGGCTGCATGGATTGAAAATAACGTGGGTATACGCTCATTCCTAGACTTTGCAGTTGGGGGGGGGGGTTAAAACATTTCTAACCCCTATGGTAAGGAAATGTATAAGGTAAATTTTCTGTTCTAAGGAATTTAGGGCGCTGATGTCACATCCTCGTCTACTGAATGTACTGGAACAGATTCTAGGCCCAAGAGTGGCCGCTTCCCCAGTCTGGAATATCCGGTGCAAAACTCCGAACTGTGTCAGCGGGGAGATACCATGGCACCAAGGCAAGATGGTAGTTGGCTGCTCGCATACCACCCCGTCTCCTTTAATCATTTTTGCTGTTTTACCCTCTTGACTCTCTAAACGCTCACTCAATATGTAAGACCCCCCCCCCCATTAATTCTGATGTTACATCTACTACACGTATACAGTTGCTGGCACTGCTAGAGTTACTCGCGCAACTTCTACTGCTTTACTACTAGTGAAGCAGTTGGCTTTGCTGCTGCTGGTGCACCTACTATTTTACTATTATTACAAAAACAGGAATTGAAAAGAAGGAAAGCGAGCAGATGACCGGATCGAACATCTGCCTGCTACTGTAGCAAACATTATGCATTGTCTTCGTCAACGATTGGTTAGTTTGAAATTTCAAAAGGAAATTATTGTCATAGTTTTCTCATTGCTGTATGAAATAAGCAAATATTTCACATGGCCATGACATCGTCAATGGATGCAGATTCGGGATACTTCTGTCCCGACTCCTACAAGACCCTACTTCCTGTGGCTTGGATACCTTTGCTGGATGCTACGGTGGAGAACGGGTGTCTCCAGGTGCGCAGGACTTTCTTTTCTTGTTCAAGCAGTAAATTACTCCCCCACCCCCTTATCCCCTTCGTTACACACACCATCGCACGTCAAAAAAGCTCTAACAGCTATCGTGCGCTGGCGTACAAATTCAAAACCGCCAGAGAGCGTGAAAAAGCGTTGAAGCATTCAAACATCGTGGTCAGCTTAGCCCGGGAAACCCATTGCTAAACACTATATTCTCACGTTTTAGAAAACGTACCTTACGGTCTTTTGAGTCGTCGGTATTTCTTCAATCATCAGCTGAATGATACTATATCTTCAGAGGAGAGGGAAAGAAAATGGTTGGAGTGGGTTGAGGTCAGAAAAGAAAAAGAAAGGGAGTGCAAAAGAGAGAGGGAGAAAGGGATAGCACGCACGCACGGGGTTGGTTGGTTCTGGGGGTTTTGCGAACGGTCCTCAGAAGAAAAATATAAACAATCATGGCGGATGAAAATGTAAAGGTGAATAGGCCGGGGGACTGGGAATTTTTGGTTGAGATATTTTTACTGTTAAGATAATTTTTTACAGTGTAAGCCACAGAGTTTTTTCACCCGAACTCTTTTGAACAGTCCGAACAATTTTTGTGGGTTTAGCTGCTGCGAATAACAGATGTTGAATTTCTCTAAGCGTGCATTTTCCTTTCGGAGACGCTAGTACATGTAACCACTATTCCTAATCTCTACGACAGATGTTGGAAGAAGGTCACAGAACGGGGCTGGTGTGCGATCATCTTAACTGCTGGAAGGACACATGGCACGTTATGCTAGACGAAAGCAAGATAGAGGGCACCCTGGGTATGTACTTAACTGCCCTACCCTATCTCCCTAGCCTGCCCGCTTTCTTTCTCCCTGTCTGACTGGCTGGATGGCTGGCTGTCGGTCGGTCCGTCTGTCACCCGCCCGTCTGTCTGTCCGCCAGTCATTCTTTTAAGCAACTAACACAGATGTAGAGTGTCTCTGCTTCTCATTTTTGAATGTAAGCCTCGATTGGTACAAAGAAAAATCTCCCAAAGTAAAAGCCCACCAGAATGGTTACAATCAAAAATTGTTCATTGTTCATTTAAATCAGAAATGTTTATATGAGTTATTTTAATCATCGGAATGCACTAACAACGGATAGTGCCTGCACTCATATACTCATGTGGTTTCACAGGAGTCAGCATGGACAAAGACCTAGTAACCCTGCCAGTGAAATATGGAGGGTTTCTGCTTTTCAACAATCTGATTCCTCACAGAAGGTGGGAGACACGATACAAAATTGACAAAACAATTGATTGAAAGCGTCTTGTGCTTGTGTATCGGGTGGGGGGATGGGGTAAGACGCGGGAAAGAGAGGTCATAGAGGCGTTAACGAAGCGGGGAGAAAGAGAAAATGGGAGGGAGAGGGAGGTAGAGAGTCATGCGCATTGTGCGACATAGGAAATGTTCTGATGACATCGTTTCAGCCTTGCAAATCAATCAAGCGAAATTCGCTGGAGCCTTGACCTACGATGGCAGAGGCCCGGTGAACCAGAAGGACTCGGGGGACTGCAAGAACCGGTGTTAATGCGCGACCCGTCTCGGCCAGACCTCGTCATCGACTGGACGACAATGGACGAAAGTCGCCACCGGAAGCAAGACCAGTTTACAGCGCAGAAAGTAGGAGAAGAAACAACGACACACCGACTTCAAACTGACTCTTATTCACCTGCCTTTCTGCATGTCTGTCTGTGTCGCATACAGACGCACGCACGCACTCAGAACGAACGTACAAACTTAGATGTGGGGGTTCAACCCTTGATCTGACATTTTTGCGGCCTTGTGCTCCTGCTCTTTCCATTAAAACACGTAATACAAGATTGAAGCCCAAAGGTTTTCTCCATAAATCTTACTCAAAATGTTACTTTTAAAACCCAGAGGACTAAATTTCATCTTTCTCTTTACGCTTTCGTCTCCAGGAACTTGGCGAGTTGGACACCACAATAACTGGACCGTGGATGAAGCAATGGCGCGTTGTGCACGGGAACAGGTAGGCGACATTTTATGCTCTTGTTCCATATTATTTTTTTTTTCATTCACTCATTCGTTTTGAAGCAATGCCGATTTAAAGGTGGATAGCAACTAGACTGGAGAACGTAAAATGAAGAATGTAGACTTTCTGATCTCGTTAACCCTTTCTGTAATTTCATTCTCTTTGTCTGTCTACAGGCATACTGAGGCAGCTGGACTCCGTGCAGAGTGTCCGGAGTGATAAAGGCGACAACCATTGAAAAGTATGAAACAGTTGTCGGAGCACGTTATGAAATGACGATCTGGAAGGCTAAGGGTTAAAATAAACAGGAGATCACCAAGGGCTGAAGTGTTGAGTTGTGTATCGTGTAAGTCTGTGTCTGAATGCGAGACCGAGAAGATGGGCAGATTAATTCTGGTCACCTGCTAACTAGGTACCTTCCAGTCTGAAGGTCAGTATACTTCATGATTTGATTTGCGTATCATACATTAAAGCAGGTGTTAGAAACAGTAGAATGCAGTGGATATTTTGTAACCTTTATTGTTTCGGTTTCAGGGCATTTGCAACGCTCCACTCCGCAGGCAACAGCGAGGTTCATTTCACGAGAATAATGAGTCCACAAACGGCTATCAGGTCCTTTGTTCCATGCGCTGTGGCAGTGTTGAATTCTCAGACTAGATCAGCGAAACGGCGAGGGTGCCTGTCGTAGGGGCAGGTGTAAGATAAAAGATTATTATTCATCAATCATCAGTTTATTTGGTATTACTGATTAGTGCATTAGCAGCTTATTTCCTTGTGTTAAGACAACTCCTAGCTTGTGGGTGAAATGCTTGGTTTATATATGAAATTTTGCTCTAAGGTTAGCATATTTAGTTTATCATTTATCTATTGGAGTGACATTTTTTTACATTTTCTATTTTCTATATATTCTTAGCTTTACATTTTACTATAATGTATTATATTTTGACATGGCGAACATAAGGCACATTTGTGTGCACGGCATTGTGCTTCTTCTTCATTTTATAGTCATCTTTGTCTATCTTAATATTATCTATCATCTTTTATCGTTTTAAGCGCCTGGTAATGTTTGGTACTGCGCTGTACACACGTTCTCCTTGATTCGCCGCATATCATTTCTGCGTTTTCTTACAGCTTGTATTTTGTCATCTGACCGAGTTTTGTTGTCTGTCGTGTATGCGTGCAATACAAAACTTGTGGCGCTGTTTGCGAAGTGGCTATAGATATAACTGAGTGAACTGTGAGGTAGTGTGAATGAGATAAATAGACCCGAATGTGCTGGAATAAAAGGGCTGGAGTTCGGTGCACTGTATTCTGGAATGTCTAGGGCTAAATCACGGAACGCTTGCATGCTAGCTAATGCCACTACATGCACCTGGACAGACCCGCAGACCTACCTGCAACACTGTTTTTGACTGGTATAACCGAGTGGATAAGAAAGGACAAAGGTTGTATAGATGAGTAAAAGTATTTTCCTTTCGCCTTTTCATAATGTGTATTAGCAACTTCATGAACTGCTTTAATTTTATTTAATCTTTTTACTGATGCTGCCAGATTGTCCTGTACTCTTGCTGATCTTTTTCGCTCGTCATTTCTAGCTTTCTCGTGTACTTGCAGTTAGTGTTCAGTATTGTCTTCCGATTTTTCCTGGTAGGGGCTGAAGTCGGTACTTTGCTCCCTGGCTTTGCATTATTGTGGGTGTACCCAGACATCGCAGTTGTCTAGTGCCTTGTAATTGTCGACAATATTCAAGCAAACATTTTGTGTCCGAATTCAATGCCATGTCTTGTCGGTTATCATATCGTTGACATTTGAACTTTGTCAGAAAAAAATTGTACGCCTGCCTGAACTTCCTGTGCTTCATACGATTAGATAAATGATGGGCCAAGCAAGTCGACTAAACAACAGTTACATAACATGACCTCGGTGATGTGTCAGGGTGCTGCATTGCTGATGAATAATAAGTTTATCGCCTGAAGCGTCAGCATGACCTTGAAAAATTTTCCGTGACACATCCTATGATCATCTACAAGGTACAAGTTGTTAATTAATCCCCAAGTCCAATGTCATTGTGTGCTGGTGCCTATCACCAGAAATTTGATGTCATATTGATGCCGATAAAATCTCTGGGATCGTTGGCAACTGCTCATCCCCCACCCACCCCCGGTCATGAGATGGCCATGGATGCTGACGATGTTAAATAGGAATAACCTTTTATTATTACGAACATCATATCTCTTGATGCAGTATAAGAATCCTTGACCGAATTATCGGAACTGTATTTCATCGTTAAGACCTTTCTTAACAACAAATGTGTCTCCTAGTTCGCCTAGCCTGGTGTTGCATACATACACAGCCATATCCGTCCTATTAAGAAAAAAACTTCAACAAAACTTATTTCAAGCCTTATTTCAAGCCTTATTTCAAGCCTTATTTCAAGCCTTATTTCAAGCCATGCTGATGTTTTGTAGGAGAATATTGTGTGAAGCAGACAGCGTAGTATGGGCGTAGAAGACAGAATGAAGAGAAGCAGTTATCGTTAAAAGGAAAGAAAGAAGGAAGGGACGTTTAAAGAAGAACAGTTTGGGGGCCTAGGGGTTGCGGTATAGATGTATACTGCCTATGGAGTTAGCAGTACTTGTCGGTGGAAACAATTAAGGCTGTCAGCTTACGGTAGACAAGAGAACTCATTTTGAGAGGGCAGGTGGAAAAGTTGGTGTTTGGGACCAGCAATAGCATTCGTTATCTTTCTCATCTCAGTCCCGTGGCCTAGAAGGTCGGGGAAAGGGGACATGCAGGATACAGGTTCTGGCAATCTCTGCCATCCTGGCCTGTCTTCAGTTGTCTGCAACAGAGCTGGGATGCCAGGCGTTGGCCATTCCTTGATCAGTCAAGTCAGCTTTTCTTTGTCTTCCTTGTCATGGGAATTTTGGCAAGAGCCAGGATAGCATAGTTTTCTTAATTCTAGATAGTTACTAGTGAGGCAGAGTTACTCGATTTGCATAATTGTAGTCGGAGGAGGGTAGTCAGAGATCGGTTACAGAGGTTTCACTAACAGTTCCTGGTCGTCTCTCCATGGGTAGCAAGGGCTGTCGCAGTCGATTTATGGGGCTGGCACCGGAGCTGCCTGCCTCCTGTAAGGAGGTTTCGCTAACACTTCCTGGTCATCGGGTGGGGCTGGCAGATGTATGAGTTTGTACCAGCGCTGTCAATGGATGAGAGGAGAGGGGCGATGTTGCCTGGACAGGTTTATGGTCCGGAGATGTGGCTCATACCCTGGGTTGACCAGATTTCCTAACCACCTGCTGACGAAGCATCTGCTGCTGGGTGGTC
>SMGT01005774.1:81932-118946 GCA_004794575.1 Lanistes nyassanus
CTTGATGCAGTATAAGAATCCTTGACCGAATTATCGGAACTGTATTTCATCGTTAAGACCTTTCTTAACAACAAATGTGTCTCCTAGTTCGCCTAGCCTGGTGTTGCATACATACACAGCCATATCCGTCCTATTCAAGCCATGCTGATGTTTTGTAGGAGAATATTGTGTGAAGCAGACAGCGTAGTAAGGGCGTAGAAGACAGAATGAAGAGAAGCAGACAGTTATCGTTAAAAGGAAAGAAAGAAGGAAGGGACGTTTAAAGAAGAACAGTTTGGGGGCCTAGGGGTTGCGGTATAGATGTATACTGCCTATGGAGTTAGCAGTGCTTGGTGGAAACCATTAAGGCCGTCAGCTTACGGTGGAAAAGAGAACTCATTTTGAGAGGGCAGGTGGAAAAGTTGGTGTTTGAGACCAGCTATTGCATTCGTTATCTATCTCATCGCAGTCCCGTGATCTAGAAGGTCGGGGAAAGGGGACATGCAGGATACAGGTTCTGTCAATCTCTGCCATCCTGGCCTGTCTTCAGTTGTCTGTAACAGAGCTGGGATGCCAGGCGTTTTCCATTCCTTGATCAGTCAAGTCAGCTTTTCTTTGTCTTCCTTTCATCCTTCCGCCTTCCAGTGTTCATTGCAAGATGGTCTTAGTAAACGTATTATGGCGTGTTGTGTGGCCGAACCATGCCAGCTTCCTTAGATTCTTAGAAGCTCATGGAAACATTTGGTCTCAAAGGCAGTCGCTTGCTCTTATCACTTCTCGCAAAAATAACTTCAGCGTGGTAAAGTATGTCAAATCCAGATTTATTTTCCTGACGTGCTCTTATTCCTGAAACAAGACCTTAGTAGTTCGCAGTACAAATTCAAATGCTGACTTGTGACACTTCTATAACCGGTAAAGTATTTAAGTACACAGGTCGAGTCTGTAGCTTTGCGTGGGTGCGGATTTCTGTCTGCATGCATACCTATCTGCATCCTTGCGTACGTGCGTCTGTGCGTTCGGCAGGAAGTTAAGGAAAGCGTTTGAGTATAAAATGGTTGTTCTCAGTACTATGAACGAACAGAAAGCTTGGATAAAATTTCCAGTAAGAACGCATGTCTTTATGGGTTTCTTCTGTTATATTTTATGCACAAGAAATAAATCATCATCATCAGCAATCATCAATCATCATCGTCGTCGTTGTCGTCATCATCATCATCATAATCAATCAATCATCAATCAATCCATCAACAATCTCAATGCTGAGAAATTTCTTCATGGTCACCCCTAGTGAAATGCCGTGTGGGTCGGGCGGGATTTGAACTCGCCCAGGTCTGGAAAAGAACGCTCTACCATCTGAGCTATCCCGCCCGCCACAGAAAGAAATAAAGAGTTGCAAACATTTTGTTATAGGCAAGACATGACATTTCTATGTAACAAACAGTATCACGTCAAAAGTGAATGTTTGAAAATACTCTGTTCAATCAGAAAAGCCGAAAATTGTACAACTTGTTTCTGGAGGAGAACAAATGTATCTGGGAGTGAATTTCAGCTTTTATGCCAAGAGGTTCCCCCGTTCTGGAGTTTTTCAGTGTGTCTGTTCATGTGGACCATCTGCCACTTCAACATCCATGGGCCTTGGATGGTGGTATCAAACTCCTCGTCAACCTCATCTTGCTGGAATGAAAAAGCCAAAGACGACAAGTTCATGCAAACTGTTCTCTTACATCGTGTAAGTGTCTCAAATGCACACAGACTCGGGCCGCATTCACATGGATCGCGTTAGTTGAATCCCACTTAAATCCTGTTAAGGCTTGCGCCAACTTGATTAGCGATCCCTTATTAATTAAATCGAATTCGATTTCAGGGTAGAGGTACCCAGGAAGCATAAACTGGTTGTGCGGCCGAACAGTCAGGGGGATGACCTAGCATGCCAAGCTCAATCTTATTTAAATGCTTGAGCTTCCCGTCACGGGGTCAACAGATCAATGTGAATTCGAGCCCTAACTTAGGTCTCGCACTCAAATCCGCTTGCTGAGACGTTAGGCTTAAAAAAAAAAACGGCACGCGGCAAGGAATTCTAGTTTTTGTCCTGAACGGCTTGCTGTCAGTGCGGTACCCTTTTCAGAGCCTTTTTATGCAGCAAGCCGTTTGTCCCGCAATACCTGTGCCCGACAACCTGTACCTATATCGTTAGACCGCCGTATTTGTCAGTCCGCCCGATCAAACAGAATTTTATTCACTTCGTTGAATAAGGCAAGTCCTATTACAGTCTTGAGAATCTCGTGGCATTTGAATTACTACAAGGACTACGTCACCAAAGCAACGAGTTCGAGATGATAGGCTTGAACGCCTTCCGTTTCGCTTCCAGAAAGTCCCAAAAACATTTAAGAAAAAAAAGAAAGAATTAACTTAAAAAAAATAGATGACGGAAGGAAATTTAGAAAGAAAACGGAAGAAGCCTTCCTGTCTACACGCCGAGACTTAGAACGGAGAAGATCTCACTCACGGGGAAGATTTTGTTGACTTTTTCCTTGGCCAGGTTATGACGGTCGACCTTGTCAAAACTTTCCCAGTCCACCGCCATGTTCGGGCTGTCTTTTGTCCTCATCAGCACGCCCTGCTTCAGGTCGTAGAAACCCACCGACTTTCCAGGATTCTGCCACCTCAAATCCAGGCTCCACCGGATGTCGTTAGAAACATTGGCCAGACTTTTGGAATAAAGGGGGTCAGGATTAAACTTCCGCTTCACAGAACCCCAAGCGCTACAGTCCTGTTATTTAGAGACAAACTTTGAGTGTTTGTCCTCGATCTATTTTCCCTCTCACCAAATCCCTTTCCCCAGCTCTCTCTGTCCATCTTTTCCACCTCCCTACCCTTCCACCTCTCCCCCACCTACCCCTCTGTACCTATGTTTTTCTCCCTCTCTGATCCAATGACAAACAAGTATAGAAGTAATTACACAGCTAAATAGGAAGACTGAGAAACGGCAAAAACTATAGTCGCAGGTAAATCCTGCAGAAAAAGCTGACCTTCTGTGAGGAATCATGTTGTTCAGGAGAAGCATCCCTCCGTAAGGAACCTCGCACAGTATAACGTCTCTTTTGATGTCCACACCTGACGCATTTAGTTTTTAAAAATTGAATTGTTCTGACAAGCTAGTTGCCAATAGAACGTGACCATACAGGAAAGCCTCCAAACTCTGATTATTTGTAAATGGGTAATAAATATTTCTCTTGCTATTTGTAAATTTGTGATAAATATGTATTTTATCGGGCTAAACGACAGTGCCGGGTGATAAATCTGGATTATTTTGCACGTGCGTGGGCTCTATATTTTTCTATCGCTAAACATGTTTCGCATTGTTTGTTATGAAATGGAGTTTCATGACTGATTAAATAACGTTCCCAGTTTTTCCTCCCCTCTTTCAAAGGGATGACATTAAGAAACTAGGCTGCCAAGCTGGCTCTTCGGGGCCCTGTTACCATCTCGTCTATGCCTTCTGTCGACTTCCAACCTCTTATTTCTTCTTACATACGCAATCTCTGGCAAACTGATCTCACAATAACTTATTAAACTACACTCCATTCTTTCTTCCTACTTTCTCTATGTCTGCTGTGCAGATCCTGTACGGACAGCTGCTGTTGTCCTGACGCGCCTTCGTTTGGGACGTGCCTACCTTACAATTTTTTTTTATACTGCGTTGAGAACCACCCCCAACATGTAATTTATGTAATGCACCCCTTACTGTCCGACACGTTTTATTGCGCCGGCTTTATTTAGGCTCATCCTTCAACGACATTGCCCTGCTCCTTCGATAAAAGACCTTTTC
Organism: Lanistes nyassanus; assembly: GCA_004794575.1. Taxonomy (NCBI): domain Eukaryota; kingdom Metazoa; phylum Mollusca; class Gastropoda; order Architaenioglossa; family Ampullariidae; genus Lanistes; species Lanistes nyassanus. Next base: position 85,741 of record SMGT01005774.1, read on the forward strand.
GTTTCGCCACTTTGAAGGCAATTCTTGCCTTCTCGAACGCTATTCATCTTTATACACAGATTTAAACTTATTTTTGGTCCCATCTTTAGCCATATTTTGCACTTTGTTGCCATTTTTACCCCATACTCCTAACCATCTTTTTCCGACCACTTTTATCGCTCTGATTTAGCCTCAGCCCCTGACACGGCGTAAAACTCCGAAGACAAAACATCTCGCAAAATGGCGACCACACCTAGCGTGTCTTTCTCATACCTAGCGCCTTTTCCCCGTACTTAGCCTGTCCTCCCCCCAATCCTACCGTGTCTTTCGCATACCTAGCGTGTTTCTTCCATACCTAGCGTTTCCTCCATTTCTTGCTCCTCCAGCATGACGTACCACGTACCGCCCCAGCAGCACTGATGCGTGGCGACCTTGCCCTTTAGGTGACCCCTGGCAGCCACCTCCATGCAGCCGTTCTCTCGCTTGGCGTCCAACAACGGAATCCAAGCAGTTACCTGCAGCACTTCGTAGGACCGGTTGTCAAGGTACGCCGAATCTGAAGTCATGTGAGACCAAAGACTTTTCTTCGTTATCACTTTTCTTCATCATTCACTCTGTCTTCTCTCTCTTCCCCTCCCCTTTCCTCACACACACACACACACTTCTCTTTCCCCTCTCCTTTCCTCTTTGTCTCTTTTGATGGAATGCACGCACGACATTGCGGAAGTGCATGAAGAAAGTTGCGTGTGACATTGACCTGTTCCAACCTACTTGCTGCACGCTATTTCTCGAGGCCAGTCTCTAAGGTTACCTTGGTGCCAGGGGACTGTGGTGGCCTCATTCTGGGGAGTCTTGGTGCGTAGGTTCCATACCGGATGTCCCATAATATCAGGGCCTATCATCTGTTCCACCACGTTCAGCAGACGTGGGTTGGACCACAGATCTTTGAATGCCTGCGTCACGTTTGGATAAATACTCCTTAAGGAGTGATTGAGAGGCGGACAAGCAATTCTCTTAATCATTTTGAAATCGACAGTAGTTCAGGTACAAATGCAATAGATATAGCTTCCAGAAGTACTTAGTTACAAATCATTGAGTCATTACCTCCAGGGTTTTGCGGATAATCAAGAACACAATGCTATCTCTCGATTAATGAAAAATTCAAAGCAGGACTGAGAGGAGTGGCGAGTGTAGGGATGCAAAGTGTCCAATCCTGTCGACCTTTTTTTTTACATTTGAACTTGCAAGTCCCTAGGACATAACTCCAACAAATTATTCTGTGGTACCTGTGGTAACTTGCCCTGCTTGTGAAGAACAATGTTTGCTCCAGGAAACTCGGTCTCAATGTACGTGAGGCGTTCAAACAGACCGTATTCCTTGTACAGATCTAATCAAAGATAAACACAAGAATGAATGGCATGGATATCACTGGCCCGGAAGGTGAACATTATTGAAACAGTATTCTTTATATAAATATATATTACTCCACACTTTCTAACGTCCATCGGTTCCAACACTTAATACCCTAAAAAAATTTAAAATTTGTAAGTCGTTCATCCACATGGGTTGTCAGATTTAAAAATATTAGTACAGGTTAGTAACACTGCCGTTCCCTAAGTAACAAGCGAACAAGATTTTATCCATAAGAGCGAAAATGGAGACAACGTAGGACATTTTAAAAAACCCGAACACAAAGCAAGCTAAGTGCGACATAAGTCCAGGTGATACTCTGCAGACTGCTGCATGCGTACTCTTAATTTTGCCGGCTCTGTACAGCATCTGTGCCAGATCGTCCACTATCGTTTCGATGGCAGATCGACATGCGTCCAGCTCCTCCCTTTGGAAGAACGACTCGACCACCACGTACCCCTGGTTGGACAGAACATCAACAAAACCACGAAGCCCTGGTTAAAAAGAACAGAACTCCCTGACGCACCGCCGAGGAACAGGTCTAGGTTTAATGTCAGCTGCGCGGCCAGTCCGGCTGACTGCGGTTGAGAGGCACCACAAAGGATGTCACAGACAGAAGCAAGGAAGTTTTGCCTTTGCTTGTGACTATTATGCCGCCTTGATATATCCTTCGTAGCGCCTCCCAACTGCAGTTTACGGGACTGGCCGCCACTCTTGTGACATTGTCACTGGCTCAGAGTTGGCCGACGACGGGTCACCGCTGTACAGGGTCGACCAGCGCTCGGCCGACACGGGCCAGTGACACTTTGTCCATCTCACAGTTATTCTGTTTATAGAAAACAAAGCGAGCAGGCAGTCAGCCGTGTTTTCGCCACATAATATATATATCTAATTATCGATAATTAAGCAGCTGATTGCAGCTTAGAGTTAAAAATAACGACAACAGGAGAGACTAAACATACTTTGTGTCATTATTTAGCTTGGTTCCGCTTTCCTGTTGTCACTATATATAAACCATTAGGAGTACGATAAAGACAAAATGTGTGTTGATATGATGTAAACAGCCACGTTAAAACAGTGGTTTAATTATTTTGCCAGTAATAATTCTCCTGCAAACACTCCGCTTGCTGGGATATATTTAGCTCAACAAAAACGTTGAAATTTATAAGTAGTGGGGGTCGGGGGGTCGGGGGGTCGGGAGGTCAGGACGGGATATGGGACAACACGTGGAGGTGCGTTTAGTGACTTGAAACAAAGCATGACATAACCTCCTTCAACATTCGTCGTGGTGTTTGGAGTGTTTGGAGGGAAAGTGCTTCCACCTCGCGATGATTTTGCACTATGGAAAAGAGGGGAGACGATAAGGAGTGGGGGGAGGGGTTCTGCAGTTTTTGTGTCTGCACTGAATGTGTCTAGATGGTGACTCCTTGTTTCTTCTTTCTTCTGGCACTCTGTAGTCGCTGGTGTTGGCTTTTTAAACCAGAGCCAACATTCTCCAATTTTAGTTCGACTTCATCAATTCTATTTATAGACATCTTCAACAGTAACGCTGTTGTCAACCTCTTAAAGCAAGAGACTCGCAGTAACCTGGCATAAGAAAGGATTTATTTCTGTTGTTAAGAGAGTCCCTAGAGACGAGTAACAACAACTACAGTAGTCATCATTCCCTCACCTGTTCGAAGAATTGTTTGATCATGGATTCTGGCAGCTGTCCTGGTTTCTTCTCTGCAGTCTGTTGTGGCATGGCTCTGAGATCGAAGACTTCTGGATACACCTGGTCAAGTTGCCCTGTAGATCTCTCGACTTGCGCCATTTGTGAACACGTTTGTGCTTTGTCTAACGCAGACCTCAATGCAGCAAGTTACCTCTAGCGCACACCTCTGTCAGCAAACTGTGCACCGCTGACAGCTACGGGCTAACACGTACTACCGAATGCAAGCCAAGGCGAGGTATGTGAAAATCGTGTTTATGTCACGTGCACGAAAAAAGTTCTTGCCAGGGTGCACGCTGCAGCTGTTGTGCGGATCGCTGATAAAATATGCCAAGGCCACGGAACGCGAACGCGGACAGTTTGTTCCAACAGCTCCACTCGTGATAACGTGATGAGTGGGTCAGGATTTTGTAAGTGCATCGTGTCGTACTGTTAAGAGCTCTTGTCGTTCAGTACATTGATGTGTGTGCTTTTGTGTGTGTGTGTGGGTTTGTGCTTATGCACGTACCTGCGCCCACGTTTGTGTGTGACCAAAAGCACGGGCTTGAAGAGAAAGGGAGAAAAAAATAGGAGAGAAGGAAAAAGAGAAAAAAATCAGGGCCTATGCAACACGCTTGCACTGCGTGAGACACTTGGAGGACTCAAATCCCCTTCCACGATTTCTGCAACGACTTGCACTTACTCTTCCGAGAATCACGCACGCACGCACGCACGCCTTTATTTACTGAGCGGGATCAGTGTGACAATCTCCTGTGGTGACCAATATGCTTCATTAACTTGTTTTTAATTTCCAAGAGTACTATTAGACCATTTTATGAGCTTCCTTTAAGAGCAAATTTTTCGTAATGGCCAAGAACAGGTTAATACCAGTGTTTCAATACTTAATACCAGTAGGTAAGGGGAGAGAACACTATGTAAAAAGATCACTTACTCTAACAATACACCTAACTAGCATCTTTATTACCTACAACACGCATATTGTTATAAAATCTAACTTAACGATGAACATATAACGAGAGGTGAGTGCAGTATCTGTCAACATGTGGAGTTTGTTCCTGCATATGAGGACGTGAGTAAACAAACGTGTGTAACAAAGGAATTAATCCAAGCTAAAATATTTTAACCTGGTTTAGTTCCTTTCTGGTCGTCTTATGTTTTAATCTAAGAGACAGTCACGTGTTTCCTTTCACGAACATTGACGTTTTTAAGCTGTTAGTAAACTAAACAGAATTTATTTTTCGCTTGTGCTTTCAAGGGAAAGAATCATTTAAACAAGTAACGTTAGCGTGTGTCCCAGCATTGATATCTTCCCTTGAACCGCTTCCTAGGACACTGTTGAGCAGCTGGCGAGAACTGGTTAACAGAACAAAAAAAGCTTGCTTCAAGACAATGCCAGTGAACGTGGGTGTGTAAATATTGTATGCTTTAGAGAATAAAAGGTATGATAAACTTTGATACAGACAAAGCCTCAGTTAAATGTAAAGATTAATACTATTTACCAGTAAGTTGTATATAATCTTTGATGAAACTAATAAGAACAAGTGACTTGAGCGAATTATTCAAAGTAACTGAATCGGGTACTGCTTTCCTTCTTTATCCTAGATCACACACCATCATAGACCTAAGTTCAGTATTGAACTTTCCGGTTCTCTTACGGAAACACAAACAGACTGCTGACATTGCAAAGAGGGGATGCGCTGCCTTTAACACGCAAGTGCTATCACGTCAGTCAGGACAATTTTGTTTTTGTCAGTCTTGATAAAGGAATAATGTCCATCAACGTTGAATTCCTCTGTGTCTGTCTACAATACTTGGTTCAGTTACTTTGTTCTTATCCCAATGAGACAGTTACCAAACGCCCAAATTTATATTTTTTTGCCACTTCCCCCTAGAGGACACCAGCAAAAACGTAAAACCAACCAAACCATAACAATCAATAGCAACGAGCTGTTCGTGTCCTTGGTCCAGCCACCAGGTGGGGGGGGGGGTCGCTCGAAGGCACAAGTTGCAGCTGTAATATCGTCATGCGTGAGTGAGAGACACGGAAGGGGGGAGGGCAGCAAGGAAAGAACCAGGGGAATGCGAATGAATAAAGCAAGGGAGACAAACCTATGGGGTTTAAAGACAACGGCCAAACTTACAACTTCTTTTAGAAGTTGTTGGCATTATCAGGTACTTGCTTATCGTTCGCGTATTATCTACACGTAGAGTAATTCACCCTCGCGTGCTGTCCTCGTTTTGAAAGAACTCCCGCGCCGGCTAAAGCGGGTGCAGATGATGAAGAAAGAAATAAAGGAGGCGTACAGGCCGAAACTTCCTCCGACCGCACGGGCGCGACGCACAGGGCTGGCGCCGTCTGTCTCTTGAATGGATAATCGATGAGGCTTTCCACTTTATGAGGCTGAGTTGTAGTCAGACAACAGAATTCCCTACAATCGTTTTGAAAGAAGGATGGACGGAATAAATACCCTGCACGCACACGGACACACGCACGCATGCATGGATTATTCCCATGCGAGCACGCAGCCCGTCGATCCCTTTTAATTGTCTACCTGCACGTTCACGCGAGCAATCCCTCGCTGCCCCCATTCAGCTACAAACTCGCTTATCCACCCATACACCGATGTGTTGCACTGTAAAAGTCCTCCCCTCCCTCCAGGTTTGTGCTAAGAAACCCAACGAAACGAGCTTCAATCGCCCAGCCAGTCATCGCTTCACCCTAACCCTAACTCCCTTTGATACAGCTGAGTCTCCATCCAACCATGAATGACTTCCACACTGACCATTAAGTTTAATTCCACCGCCAGTAACTCACTTGCCCTCTCCTTCATGTATCCACCTATTTACCCATCCACTACCCACCAATCTGTCAACTCAACCCTTCACACGGTCCCACCTTCCGGCGCCTACTCACTCACTCACTCACTCACTCACTCACTCACTCACTCACTCACTCACTCACTCACTCACTCACTCACTCACTCACTCACTCACTCACTCACTCACTCACACTCACACACTCACTCACTCCGAGAAAATTTACTGAAGCTGCTAAAATAGAGTCTAGTGATTTTAATGCCACAGAATAGAATTAAAACAATAAAACTGAAGAATAAAAAAAGGTAATAACGCGCCAGTGTTAGCGAGTCGGTTAAATTATTTAGGAATGTGCAGTGTTCAGTTTCGCTATAGAATAGAACCGGATTTCCTTTCCCTCAGTGTCGCAAAGCAACGCTTCGATTTCCTAGATGAATAAGTGAAGCAAGGCAAATATCAACAGAAAACACAGGAGCTTGAACGACCTTCGGGCTAACGACTATAAAACACACACACACACACGCACGCACGCACGCACGCACGCACGCACGCACGCACGCACGCACGCACGCACGCACGCACATAGATTTTTCATTCCAGTTCGAAATTCCCCCCTCCCCTTATGTCTGGGAGAGTGAGTGTGGTCAAGAAAGAATGACAGGAAGAGAAAGAGAAATTAAGAGAGGGTGGGAGGGAAAAATCAAGAAAAAGTGATAGTGGAAGGATGGGGTGTGTGTGTGTGAGAGAGAGAGGTGTGAGGGTGTCTGTACGCGTGCGTACGCATTCGTGCGTACGTGTGTGTGAATATGTGTGTGAGAGAGAGTGAGCGAGTGAGTTAGAGGTAGGAGTTAGCGAGAGAACGATCCGAGTGAGCGAATGTGAATCAACCGTTACAGGTAAATCAAGTGGCTCATCGAACTTTTGTGACGTCATCTTAGCTGATAATACTGGTCACGTTAAAGCTTTGCTAACATCATTAATCCGCAGCCAGATGAAAACAAATATGCGAATCGTTCATTTTACTTTTTGTTCCTTCTTCTCCTTTCCTTCCTTATATTTCGTTTTTTTTACCTTTTATTTTCTTTTTTGCCTATGAGTCAGAACGTAGGCTTATGCTATCCTGATTTAATTGAAGAATCCATGTCCCATCGCCAATAATGAATGATAGTCCCCTAACGTGCAACACAAGCGTTTCTCCCATCTTGGTCCCAGTTTACGTCGTAATTCCCGTCTGTGTTTACGTCACAACCCGCCAACCACGTGCACGCTTACATGCTGCGTTAAGAAATGTAACAGTATGCACACACATACTTAATGTATTTGTCGGATGTGTAAAACGTGGAATTTCCACTTCTGCTGGAATGCCACGCTGTTAAAGATTATGTTATTTTAAGTTTTTACATTGTTTTTCTTAACTGTCATTTTCGAGAAAACGAATATATCAACGGGGACACGAGGAGCTAAGAGCTCATGGAGCGGTCGCCATGTAAGGTATGCAGAAGTAAAAAAAAAAAAAAAAGAAACCAACAACCCCCCTCCCCAATAGAGTTATATTTTCTCTATAGAAATGCCCTCCAGTACCCTTTACTAACTCTCATTTTGCTACCCCCAGTTTTTTTCCACACCGATCTCTTACTGTCAGGAAACCCAAGTCTGTGTCTCTAAATACCGACAATGTCCCACGTCTCCACAACTTTATTGGGGAATCAAAACGATTTTAACGATAGTACTACTAGGATGTGCATGGTCTCTGGTGTACAGTTTGTCAGAAAGGTTTAGCAGTAAGTTCTACGTTTTTATCTTGCGTGTCTCAGCTGTTCTCATCCTCTGTACTGATTCGTTGATTTTTCATCCTTCCTTCCTTTTCTTTCTTCTCCCCCTTTTTTCTCCAATTAAAATTTGTTATATTAGACCACGCTTAAACTTCAACATCTACCTGCTTTTTAAATACTTCACGTAATTATAATTATAATTATAGTTTCGTGTGCACGAGTACGTGCACAACCACAACCAAACACGTGTTTGAGTTTCTATAGTTGGAAAAATCATGTCCGTCCGTCCATCCATCTGCCTGTCTGCCTGTCTGCCTGTCTGCCTGTCTGTCAGTCTGGCAACCTGTTTTCCTGTCTTCCGCCTGTTTGCTCGCATTTTGTGTTCGTGTGATTCTTAAATATGTATTTTGAAGAAAATCGCAGTAATACAATATGGGCACGTGAAGAGGCCGAAGACAAAATTCAGAGAGGAAGAGCGGATGAAAAAAAAAGGATGAGTAACTGGAAGGATAAAGTAGAAAGACTGGATAGAACTTTCTCCTACATTTATTTTACTCAGCGTCACCTTACCGGGTCGGGACATATCTCTATCACATAGCGCGATTTGGACAATAATTCGAGAACTGGCACGAAATAGTGTCATTTATAAACAGAAGGGGATATTTCTCCCACGTCGGTGGAAACCGGGTGCCAGAAAAAAGCGTCAACATATAACAAATTTACGAACAGCCTGCGGTCCCTTGCTGGTCATAACCAGTGAAATTACCCATCTCCTATAACCAGAACGTTTTCATAACGCAAACAAAGTGCGGGAGGAGGGTAAGGGAGGGGGCTACGTTGGTGTTTGTGTGTGCGGCCATGCGTGCAGGAGCATGCACTTACACCAGTGTTTGTGGGTACGTGTTGCGGTCTTCTCTCGTCTTAAACTTGAGAGTGCGCACTCGTGTGCCCGAGAGCTCGTGTGCACGTGTGTTTAAACACGGCGGATATTTTTGCAGTTCGCGCTTGCCTGATGAAGGGCTAAATTGTTATTAGGCATTCGGTTCTAACGACAGTAAAGGGACTCGTTGCGTTTTTATCATGTAAATTTTTATTAGTTTTCCTTGATGAAGTCAGCCCAGGGATCTCTTTCCCGCGTTCAAATTTGAACCGAGCGCATGAAAGGTGGCTGTTTGAAATAAACGCACGCACATACGCACTCACATTTTCATGCAAGTACGCACGCACGCCTTTTCACGTACACCTCCATTCGTACACACACTCATGCAATCACGCGCGCCCACTTATCGAATACCAAACCCAAATTACAAGGCTGAAAGCCTAACTATACCTGACGCCAGAATCAAGGTATTAGTAGGATTGAAAGAAGGGGTATGCATTCCTCAACACGAGGAATGCAAAATGTCTCATTCACACGTCAAAAGGACATTATGTCAGCGCTACAGTTAAGCTGCTTCTCAGCGACACCCTGTGTCACAAGCCTGTAAGCTCATCCTTGGAATTTATGCGATCAGACGCTGGTGGGTCGGGAAATGCCGTCACCCTTTGATCCTCTGGCACGGACATGTCTAAAAGGTACCCACATTACAGCTTCCAAATACCATGTCGGGCATGTCCTCAGACGTGTTTTAGGAGATCAAATATGTTCATCACAAGAGAAAACAGCGAAAGCAAGCCACTGCATGCGCGCTCACGGAGTGTGCATTGGCACGAGTGAGCTGGCCTCACGCTCCGGGTTCTTGGGCGAGTGCGCAGCCGCGCAGAGGATAAACAAGGAGTCTGGTCGTCGGCAAGTAATTGTCGGAGTTCCGTCCCCGTGGTCGCGCCGCTGTGCACTGCGTGACGTAGGTCGATGCTTGGTGATGATGCGGTAAACAGGCGGCCGCAGATGACGGCGATAACATAATTCTTCAAACGTAAGCTGCTAATAGTTTTAGTCTGAAAAAGGTCAGATTGTATTGGACATTGTTTTGCAGCATAACCCTACCTTTGTGTGTCGGCTGCATGCGATAGTCTTTAGATTTTATGTGGTGACCAGCTCATAAGCTTTTAGCTTTTATGGCACCCGATATTTGTACAAATTTAGTCGAAATGTGAAATTAGTAATAAAAAAAGCCCTAGAAGCTGAAAAGGAAGTTTTATTGTTATACTGGAAAATAAGAAAAAAATATGTAAAAGGACTCTCATACTTTATCTCCGTTTTTATCTAATTGTAAGGATATATAAGACAAATCTGTAATAAGGATGCTAAATGGGTTCCAGAAGCAGAGATATTCTAGATATTTGGATAGGTAAATGTCAGTATTGTTCATTTTCACTCGCTCATCCACTCACTCACTCACTCACGAATAAACGAACACACAAATAAAATGAATGAGACATCACATGTGAGTTGTCTGTTCGCCGCATCTAGACATTTAAGACTTCCAGAGATCACGCGACGTGTAGTGCTTAGAGGATACTCGATGAAGAAACCCCCGAGACACACGTAGATGAGTTGCAAATTGGCTGCTATCCCTTAATCGATCGATGACTGAAGCATTGAAGGATAGGGTAGATTGTGTGTGGAGAGAGAGAGAGAGAGAGGTGGGTCTCGCAACCTTGAAAATAAACGAAATCGGGCTCCTGAATGATCAATATTTTAAGGAAACATAAGGAGACATTTGCTAGCTTTCATTTCAAGGAAACGGTGCTTGAAAAACGTGAATGAGGGGAACAAGTATAGTGTGCTACATATTCTCATTCATTTCCTTTAGAATCAATAATTCATACACCAAATTAAACAATGCGGCGCCAGTAGCCAGCTGGCCGAGGAATTATTTTTATTCGACGATTTTTTTTAAAGACACTAAAACAAAACCATCATTCTCTTCTCATGTGCGTACGGTTTCCAGAACAGGATGGTCGAAGTTTCAAAGAAGCGTTCATGTTCAACCGCTGGATTATTTGACAGGTAGTTTTGTAAAATACAAGTCGGCCACAAAATGCGTTACCTCATTTAGTCTGAAAGCTTAGACAGAGAGGGCAGCTAACTGTGAAGTTGAAACGAAAGGAGAAAATAAAGAAATAAAACACATACGTAACTTCTATAGTGTACGTAGATAGAATTCCCCGTGAAGACAAAGGCATGCTTAGTAATCTTTACTACAATGAAAAAGTTGATGCTTTGTCTATGATATACGTAGATAAATGCCCACACACATAAATATTGAGAGAGACACCATAAGGCGGCCAGTATTATGATAACACGTGCCTTTCAAGCTATTATAAAATAGCTTGAGAGGACTGGCCATCCAAGTATCGTCTGTCGTAGCTTTGTGTTTCTACTTTTCATGAGATCTTCCACGATGTTGAAACCATTGTATGAAAACCCAAAACTTCTAAGTGTGCGATATTTAGTTTTCATTCATAATGTTGTCTGTGCGCATACTTGTGAAGAAGGACACACTGAAATATCTCTGACGTGAGTGTTGTGTGTGGGTGTGAGCTTGCACATGCATGCATGTCTTTAGACGTGCATACAGGGCGTTGGTAGAGGAGGGAAGGTGATGGGTGGTTGTGCGTGTGTCCGTGTGACTGTGTGTTTCGACCATGACATCACAAGCGCCTTTCTTTTTCTGTCTTCAGAACACACGATTCCCCCCACCCACCCACCCAGTCCTCACATCACCACTGTGAAGTACGCACAAGCATGAAACACCACGGATCTGTCAGCCACACTTATTTCAAAATATACCCCCATTACGACAGCGTGACAAAGCTTCTTCAAATCAACCACAGCGCCTCCCGCACAACAAGGTCTTAACCAGCAGGTGCAAAGTGTGTCGCCCTGTTAGCGTTTTCGCTCGATACTTCTAACTCGGAGTTTCCAGAACAATTTTTGTACTCGTCAAAGCCGATAGCGATTTGTTTCAAAAATATTAAAAAGATAGTCGAGGTTTTTCGGTATAAAGATATTATTTAACATCAATAACGACAGAACGACAGTTTTCGAAGGTACGAATCATATAGCTGCACAGGATGACTTAACAAGAAGCATGCGACAACCGCCAGAAACCAACAGATCAAGGCTGTTATTGCTGGACTCTTTTTGGTTTTGGGTTTGGTTTTCTCTGGTTCGTTTCAGTTTGGTGTTATGGATTATACTGTGTCTGCTTTCCCCATCGTTAATGAGCATTAGAATGGTGGAGTCGGACAGGAAGGGTCTTAAAAATAACACGAAGAGCAAATAAATGTTGCGTTACTTTTGGTCGATAAAGATCCGAGATTAGCCAGACATCACCAGTGCGTATGCGTGCGCATCGACGCATGCAGAAGGCTGCACGAACGACTTGATGTGTTCTCTCCCCTACTTCTTCTGTCCATCCGTCAATTTGTTTCTTTCTCGTTTTTGTATTTTATACCCTTCTCTAATTCTCTCTCTCTGTGTGTGTGTGTGCATGTGCGCGCGCTTGTTAGTATACGTGTTAATGTTTGTGTGTGTGTGTGTGTGTGTATTAATGAGTGTGCGTGTGTTTGAAGGTGTGCATGTGTGCACGCGCGTACGTCTCTCTTTACCCCTATTCCTTTCTCGCCCACTAAATCTTTATGTATGAGTCCTTACATGCACGCGTGTGAGCACGTGTGTCTGTGTGTGCTGCAATTTACTTATCACCACAGCGCGAGCCTCGCTCCAAAGACCCCGCCTCCTCACTGAACGCGTCTCATCTTGCCCGATATAGCGGTCGCCTCACCCGCTGATCTTCCACCTGGGATTAGACGTAATGTTGCCTCGCGCAATTCCCGCTCCCCGGTGGGCGCCCCCGGCCCTTTGATTGAGGGACAAAAGGTTCGGCTACACCTCGCTATTGCTCACCGGTCGGGCCACTCCAAATTATCGTTTTGCAATCAGGTGCTCTCGCCTCTGCTCAGGAAACTGGGAGGGCGCGGCAGTCGTCTGGTCATTAGTCATAACAGCAGCGCTGTAATTTCCGGCCAGTTTCGACTGGTGAAATTTACTCTTGGACACAGCAATGCCCAGCCGCGTGTGCGCGGAAGAGCAGACTGGCGAGATTTGATGAAGTGCGTTCCGTTGTGTGCGGTAACGATGCTTGTCGTCTGTTGTTTAGGGTATTGTCGCTGCCGTTGGATGGGCATGAAAGTGAATTTTGCCTTAGTGTCTGGGCTGCTGTGTACAGAACACACACACACGCGCACCTAAGAAGCGGTACAGGACGCACGCGCCGACACATAGACACACGCACACATTAAAACATGAGCGACCACAAAAACACACACATGTATTTACGTGCACAGATTGCACGCAACCTTCTAATTCTATCGTTATGTCATTTGTCAACCTTCACGCAATCTTCTAATGCTTATTTCTGTGTTACTGGTACAGATCACTCTACTGAACGATCGCCTTTCTGTCCTTCCGTCCGTCTTTGTGTCTGTCTGTCTGTCTGTCTGTCTGCCCGTCTGCCCGTCTGCCCGTCTGCCCGTCTTTCGAAGACCTAGTCGGGAGTGCACGCATAAGGTTGTGACCTTTGCATTTTGTTGTTTGCACACCCGCCGTGCGTACAAAGTTCATGGGTGCACGTGTGAACCATTCTACAGGTCAGTTTGTTTTGCTGTCCTGCGTTATGTCGTCTCACAACATTTTTCTCCGTGCATTATTTATTGCAGACTGTACTTAGGCAGGCTGTACTGATGCAGATACATAAAATGAATACATTTTAATTATTCAGAAGGGATTTTTACCAGGCCGAAATGGGAAAACACAACAGTGAATCATGTCATGTAAACACGGTCCTTTCTCACATGCTCTTAATATCTATTTCTTCACATTGTTTGGAGGAACCAGGTGGCATGGGAGGAATTTATGTCGCTGTACGTACGTCCTTTTCTACACTCCCTGCAACCGTAAAAGAGTTTTCCATCTTCTCAGAACCAAAAAACTCGCTCAGAAAGAGATAAAAGACAAAAACAGCATTTCGCAGGCAGAGGAGGTGTTGTAGAAATATTTTTTCCGAGACGCAGGATGACGTAAGCGAGTCGGTCCTGTTGTCCGCGAAGGCAGCTCACGCTTGTTCAGGACGACTTCTCGGTTCACTGCGGACAAGTCTTTGAACCCCATGAGGAGCTGTCACTGCCGGTTAACGCACCGTCTCACCTCTCCTGTTCAATGCATGGAGGACACTCCTCAGCGGACAAGTTGCAGACCCTTGCCTGTCCTCAGGTCTGTCTGCTCACCGCACCTTGCGCCCCGTGGTTCTTGGGCAAAGATGACGCAATTAGTTGAGTCAGCGACACGATAAATGTCTATAATTTCTAAGCTGCAGAGCCCGTGATTTCAGGAAGAGATGAAAGCTGTGTCAGACTAAACTGACTTGCTTTCTTATGCACGGTGCATGCTCACCGTACAGGCAAGGGAATTATGCAGAATTGGATACACCTGTATTATTTTTGGTTTCCTTCGTTGCCTTCTTTGATGACCACATTTTAAGCACTGTATTTGTGCAGTCATACAGTGTACACAGTGGTACACTGTCACAACTTCATTGCAATTCTTTACTCTTTTATCCTCTTTCTTCTCTCTATTTTTCTTCTTGTCTCCTTACAGGCATACTGAAAAGAAACAGCACAGCCAGAGTCCGACTGCTGGGTTAACGCTAATAAAACGTGGTTAGTCCAGCTGTTTGCAATAAGCATGCTTAATTTTTTTTGAAAAACTAGGTCATAACTGCACAAACGCATTATTTCACAGCATCTCGGCTAGCAGAGCTTGTGGGCAAAGAAAGCCGATGGGACAAACATGGAATATTGTCTTGTACGCACAGACTAGATCGAATATTCACTTGTATTCCACTTTATCGTATTGTGTGAGGCAGGTACACCGAAAAATTCAGATGAAACTTCACGAAGTCTTCGTTGGAAACGTGGTTTCTTTCACCTTAGATGCACAGTGTGAGACAGGTATAAGAGAAAGTGTAGTAAATAACGATTTTCGTTTCAAGCCTGCCGTCCGGCGCGTTCACCCCTGTCATAGACTGGCGTAAGAGAACATTTGGATAAAGACGAAAGCACTTTAGTACAAGTCTGTAAAATTCATAGCCAAATCTGAGGGCTGGAATATCTGTCATGATAAACGTGGATAGATCGAGAATCGTGCAGCGCATCTATCCACTTTCTCACACATGTAGGACAACATAGTGCGAAAAACCACTTGATATTTTTTCTTGAGAAGACTTAGAGAAGATAAATGGCGGTTTAAACGTGGATAGTTCTTAAGTCATCTGAAGTCACCTGAAGTCATTTGAAGTCATCTGAAGTCATCTGAAGTCATTTGAAGTTATTAAAACAACATTGGCTCAAACGGTATTGAAATTTCTGAGTGCCGCGAACTTGAGAAGCCATTACGAAGAAAGTCTTAAGAAATAAATCAACTGGCAGTCGTGCTGACTTCATGCGCAGTCCGGACGAGTGCAGATAGCCCAGCTCTTTCTGTTGCACAGCAGACAGGCTTTAAAATTTAATAATTCATCAGCAGGCGAATCCCTCCACCAATTACTCAATTTCAATGCGTTTGCACAGCAGGTTTTTTTTAAAAAAACGATGTAGGGGGTGTGAGGGGGTATGTACTGGATTTTGAAGTTGATTAGATGGTTCATCTTCATTCTGTCAGCCCGTTTGACAGTCCTGGTGCCCAAGGGAGGGATGACAAATATTGATGTGTTTAGCTGTGGCCTCAAACAAACAACGAACAAAAGAATGCACAAAACAAACACACGATGTCGTAGGCACAGCATCGAGTAGCAAACACTAGCGTCATCGTCACAGTGTGAACGTCCCTAACGTCATCGTCACAGTGTTAGCGTCCCTAACGGCTTCGTCACAGTGTGAACGTCCCTAACGTCATCGTCACAGTGTGAACGTCCCTAACGGCTTCGTCACAGTGTGAACGTCCCTAATGTCATCGTCACAGTGTGAACGTCCCTAATGTCATCGCCACAGTGTGAACGTCCCTAACGTCATCGTCACAGTGTGAACGTCCCTAATGTCATCGTCACAGTGTGAACGTCCCTAATGTCATCGTCACAGTGTTAGGGTCCTGGTACATCGACAAAACCTGTTGAGGCCCTATCAAGGTGGCGATTTCTTATCCTCTATGGCCGTCATGACTCTAGGTGATGTTTCCCTCTGGGATGGAAAACAGAAGTATCGGTTGCATAAGGTGGTAAAGGGATATGCTGGGGTTAATCAACAGACTCAAAGAGTCGTCGATGCGTATAAAATAAAACTAATAGAAACTAATAGCAAGATTGGTTTAGGCTGAGCGATTATGCGCTATTTCCGGCATTTACACGAGAAATAAAGCGCGTTTCCCTTTTGAGTTTCAGAGACAGAAAGAAAAGCAGAAAGAGGCATGAGGGCGTATGTGTGTGGATGTGTGCATGTTTGAATGAACTTGTAGGGAGAAGCAGCAGACGTGAGTAGGAAAATCACCATGGAAACAACTCGAGCTTGGTAAATTTTTAATGGAATATTTGTCGGTGTATCGGTCACTTTCTCCACGCTAAAGCAGAGTCCTGCGTAAAATTCATTCATTCGTGTCATGTATCCTTTCACTCATTTATACGACCGACCTGCCACCCAACTCCCCAACTTGCAAGTAGTCCCTTCAGCCAGCAAGCCGACCAGAAAGCACGAACCAAACAGGCGATTTACACATTGTGGTTGGTGGGTGCGCGCGCATCTACGTGATCGATTTGTTGTCACGTGAAACAAGTCGTTAAACTTATCGACTGCCCCCGTGGTGTGCTCCTGGCAAGTGACCTTCAGACGCCAGTCCGCGACAACGCGAACTGAGCAAGCAGGGTTTTCCAAAACATTTGACGCTTAACAAACTGTGACAGAACAAATAGCTCGTGAACGCCCAAGCGCGCGCTTGCGTGCGTATGCGTGTGGGTGTGAGTGTGTGTGTGTGTATATATATATATATGTGTGTGTATTGTACATGATGAAGAGGTACACGGCACCAAATGTAGCACGATGAAGGGGAGTTGTGTAGAGCGTCACGAAAAAAAAAAACCCCAACATGTTCACTGCTTTCGTTCACAGAAGGGAGCCGTGATTTCTGGTCATCACAGTTTTATTCTTCCAACAAAAGAGTAGATATCCATGATTCTCAGACTATAACCTTCATCAGTCTGTTCACAACTATCCAAGTAAAAGTAGTTCTCTTGTTTTTCGTCTTGTCTCTCCTCTTGTCTTCCCTTCCCCACTATCAGTTTTAAATGTCTGTGGCTGACCTTTTCTAGTCTGTACGTGTGGCTGCGATGGACAACTGCATGCTTGGTGACCCTAGTGGATGATGCATAGTTTGGAGTTATTACTCTTTTTTATACAGTTACTGAGTGCTGCGCGGCTTAAAATGGTGTCTGACCTCTCAGTTATGTCTGGCCTGCTAAGTGTTAAATTTAGGCTCAGATCTGTCTTGAGTGGAATGTCCTATTCTAAACTGTACTCTATGCCCTTACTAACCTACCTGCTCCCTACTGCCTGGCACCATATTGTTACAGTATGTGTGTATGAGTGAAGGGGAAGGCAAGGGAAGGGGGAACCAGAAGCGGTTAGGGGTGGGTGACTGCCCAGGATCGATGGCGGCCTTCCGTTGACTGTAGCAGTGAAACTCGTGAACGCTCACTGCACAGTACTGCAGCAACCTGTTCGTTGCTGCATCCGGCAACTCTGCTGCTGGGTCGGACGGGTTTCGTAGTCAAAATATTTGCTCCTTTGTCCGCGTCTCCGCACGCACGCAAAAGTAATTTACGCTGAAGTTTTGCCTGGGTTACTTTCTGATTTGGTGCTACTTACGATGTGCTTGTTCTCCCCGTCCCTGTCTTTGTCGGCCTTTGTTTCCAAATGGGACATGACAGGCAGCGCGAGATTGTTTCTGAAGTGAGAACAAATTAGTAGAATGCGGGGACAGCAGAAAGAAAAACAAATTTACATTCTTCCTCATTTGTCTAGGGCGTTCTTTACCCGTCACGCCAGCACCATGACTTTTATTTATCATCAGTGTTCCGGTTCTGACATGGTCTTGAACATACAGCACGTTGGAACAGCAACGCTTTCATTCAGATGTTTACAGATATATAAAGAGCTGTTCTACAGGAATCCGAAAAACACTGTGAAGGGCCAACCTAGATGTCTCATTTGATGCTTACAAACATAATGTTATGACCCAATGTGATCACGAAACCGGTGTCCGTCTGGGCAAATCTTTGGTTCACATTTCCCCCTTAAAAGTGCCCACCACTTACGATTTTTTTGTAGCAGTAGTTGCATTTTCCTGCCATTTACAAACATAGGTTTATGGGAGCTACTGAGGTCACGAAACCGTTGTTCGTCTCTGCATATCTATAGTTCACAGTTTCTTTCTTAGAACTACCCACCACATAAGTTTTCTGTAGCTGCAGTTGCATTTTCCCGCTGTTACTTTGGAGTATTTCAGGTAGGTTCTACTTTTTCTGTTTTCTTTGTGTCATCCGCAAGCTGATTTTCGCTTTTATTCCACTCTCCCTCACACGAAGCAGCTAATTCCCGTCTTCATATGTGCTTCCTGCTGTGCGTTGACTTCCGGTAGTGCCATTGTCTCTGTGTATCTCTTTGTCCTTTTGTCAGTTTGCTTTTTCTTTGTGATGTGACGACTTTCCTGCTCATCTTTTTTGCCTTTTGATCAGCAGTCTCTGTGCGACACGTCTGCTCTCTGTTTGTTTTTTTTCTGTAACTTTTCTCTGTCTGCGATTGACTTTGCTTCTGGAAGCATCTCTACGTTCCCGCAATGACTATTCTGTCTGCAGCATGAAGGCGCACAACATGCTTGTCCACTGGGTGCATGGGCATGTATGTGCGCTCGCTAGCACTAACTTGTTATCATGGCGCGTGATTCCGACATAACAACTGTACACCTACTTCTCTTTCTGGGACACTCGTTCTTTCACGTTGAAACCCAGTTACAGTTAGCAAAACACCCAGTCTGTTAAAGGTTTTTTAACGCTTTTATATTTGCCCCACCAGATATCTGGGGTTAGATATACGGCTGTATGTGTGTTTTTTTTTCTTTGCCCTTACGTCCCGGATCTGTGCGGCACGTCGCCGGCAGTTCCAAAAACTCGAAGAAACAGTTAAGGAAGGAGAGAAAAGGATGGACAGACAAAATTACAATAAAACGAAAAACTAACGAGCGACCAAAGGGAACAAACAAACGGATGCAGGGGAGAAAATGGAAGGACAAATTCCGACGGAAAATAAGGAAGAAGGATGTAAAGAAGAACAGGAATGACGAAAGACGAAGGGAGGATGAAATGAAGAAATAAAGGATTAAAAGATGGAAGAAAGAAACGAAAAAAGGGTGGCAGCAACATATTTATGCCAGCACTAACAAAATACAGTATTCTGGGAGATCGAATATGGCTTTACTCCCCGTGGTCTAGATTTCTCAATGTCATTGTTTGCAGCATCATCTCTTCTTGGAGGTCCAAGCTTTTCGTCGAGGAAAAAAAAGTAAACTCGGATCGGAGTACGACAAGAAACATGCCCAGCATGGCTGTAACCTCCCGAGAACGACCTCAATTTCCTTTCACGCCTTGTGGATGCTGGTGGGCGTAGGATGAAGAAGATGAACATGGAGGACGTCCGTCCAAGAACCAGTGCCTCTTGTACACCCCTCCCACCCCCCCCAAAAAAAGAAAAAAACTTCCTCTGCTAGTCCCAGCTAACGCTACTAATTAACAACGCTGTAGATGCATGTGTTTGGTGCGTGCTTCTGTCATGTCGGATTTCCCACGGACAGCATTGGCTCCAGTTGCACGCGCTCACGCACTTCTGTTAAGCGCAGCAACTGATCTGAACCTCCAACCCCTCCTCCACACGTACTTTCATCTCGCGCGACTCAAAAAGATTTTTACAAAAAATTATCTAGTAGTTCAGAGGAAAGAAACAAACCAATGAAAAAATTCCGAAAGAACCCTGAGAATTCTCTGAGGGAGACGGACATGCCTCCACAGCGCCGGAGTATTTTTCGCATCGTGTTTTGCCAACCGCTAACGAATGGGTTTGTTTCCCTACCGCGAAACCTGACGCTGCACATCGCGCTGCTGAACGAAGCTTCTCCTAGTATCACAGCGTCCCGTCTCGGAGATTGAAGAACCGTTTTGCCGTGGGCTCAAAGCTGTCATGTATTGGCGACATGCTAGCGAGGCCAGCCTCCCAGGCGCGTTGTAATTCCTCCACGCGCCACTTCGGCACACTTACTTCGCTTGTTGTTTCCTCAAACTCCACCGCGATGTACATGTACATCGAAGTCCATTCAGCCTGCTGTCCACTCCATGCAATTCTTTCTTACCTGTTCTCCAGTGGCGCGGTGCCGGTGTTTGGAATGTGCTGGTGGACCGTGTTTTGCTACTTGCATGAAACGTACATGGTTTTAGGACTTTTTTGTGTTTCGTTCACTTTTGTTAACTACTGCAGAAGAGAGAAATCGTTATATTGAACAGTTGTATCTGTGCAAACAGCACCTCACACTGTGTCGATTAAAGGTAAACGAAGACAGACCGTGCATTTTTCAACCGCTGTGGTTTGCTTCGAATTTCATCGTTGCGTGATGGATTTGCCTTAAGCGTAGTAAGATCTAATATCCTCAACGATATCCTCGATATGCTTCTAACACGAACATCACACGTCATGTGAGATGGTGTGGGTAAACCACTTGCATGATGGCTACTATTTTGCTACCAACGACAAAACTGCAAAATAACTAAAGAAAAAACGTTCAAAAGAACGCATGCTCCAACCAGCCACAAAATATAAAAAGAAAGGCGCGGGTGCTGTTTAGAAGATAACCCTCAGGCTAGCAAGCATCGAAATGGCGAGCTATGTTTTCTGGCTCCACTCGCCTCTTCTGGTCGTTTGAGCGGCTGTGCAGATCTACATAATGGATAAAATCTAGCAAGCGGGACGCTCCTTGGAGGCCAAGCAGATATCTGGAAGGCACCCTCTACCCAGCAGACAAAAATATCATTTTCTGTTCCCGGGAGGCTGGCATGAGGGCCCTCGTAAATTTTAGCTTGACTTTGTCCAAGTTTTTGTTTTTGAAGCAAAAGCACATTTATGGTCCACTAGATTTTACCTTCTGTGCGTGCTTTTGCGTTCGTATGCGTGCGTGCGTGCGTGCGTGCGTGAGAGAGAGAGTTTTGTTTTGTTTTGTTGGAGATTTCCTTTTTCTAAAAGTTGTGTCTTTATTCGAAGGTCTCAGAGATTTAAAAAAAATCATTCATTATTCATTTTTGTTCATACGCATATGATTTTTTGTGTTTACCGCATATACTTTGCAGTATACTTGATAGTAGCTGGATGTAACGCTTTTAGCTGACATGTACCTATCAATCGATGTAGCCATGCATTTGTCCCAGACCCATCAATCTAGAAGCCCATTCGGACATGAAAGTATTCACGCACGCACACACGTTCAGTGACGCACACGTACAGATCCGCACACGGTTACACTAGAGGTTCATAGAAGTGACTTCCATCCTGCCCAGTAACCCCTATCTCTGGCATTTTCTTAACTCCAGACGACTAGCGGGGGCTCCATGCGTTGTCACCAAAACCCTGTCCTGAGGGCATACCGGCAAACACGTCATCACTCCTCCAAAACCGAGCAGGAAAACTGAGGTCAGGCTTGTTAGTGTCCCAAGTGATTGCTTGTGTGCCGAGAACAACACGTGCAGACCTAATTTACTGTTTTGCCCCCCTTCACAAAGTCCCCACAGACGGGAAACGACATCCAGGTAAAACGTGGATTAAGGTGTAAACACTGTCTGGTTTTTATTCCCACTTTTCCTCATTTCCTATAGAACTTGAATTTTCACCCAATTCACCTTGGGATAGGGATGGTGGAGAAAAAAATCCTTCTGCCAAGATTGAAAAAAATTGAATTCATTTCCTGTCACGTGACGAGAATTGCAACCCTTCTGGCATTCAAACAATTGTGTTCATTAATTAATGAAAAAATGGCCAGGGAAAGCGCGTGCGTCAAAAAGAGCACGCAGTAGTACCTGCACTTTTGCGCACATACATTTTTTTCTGCCCAGATTTATTTACTAGTGCGTATACAAGCTGGCACACATCTACACAACCACACCGGAACTTGGCTGGATGCAACAAAACATTGAATAGGTCTTAAAATCGCCTTATCTTTAGGAGTAAAAATAGAAGGGAGACGTGAGAAGGGAACGAGATGAAGTGAAAGAGAAGAAAACGATGAAGGTTCATTGAAGGTCACGAAAAGCGGTCACAGTCGTAAGGAAAAAAAGAGAAAGAAAGAACGAAAGAACGAAAGAACGAACGAACGAATAAAAGGAAAGCATGTACGCAAGCGTGTAAGTTACCTAGCAAGAAAATAAAGAGAAAGACACTGGCAAACACGCCTCCTTCAACCACAGCCGCCACACTTTTATTTGTAAACAACAACAACAACAGCAGCGATCTTCAGAAAGTACATAGTCCTCCCCACAAAAAGCGCGTAACATCCAGCATTTTCCCTCTCCCCACTCCCCGGAACCCCTCCTGCCCCATGAAAGCCAGTCATAGGCTAAGGCCAGACGATCGAGCGTTTACTGGAACATGATGTGTCAGGGTTCAGTCACTGCCTGTGCAAGACAAATGGAGCGGCATTCGCCGCTCTGTGATTCAGATAGCAAGAAAGCATTTGGATTTTCCGAAGTTTCTGTTTGACTGTTATTAGGCTCGACGCGAAATTTCGCATAGTACTCAAAGGAATTTCCGCCATTTTCATGAAACGGTCGCACCAGTAGCAGACGGGATTTGAGTTAGCTTTTATTTGTTGTTTTGGGTTAAAAAAGAAACGACTTAGAAGAGATTTAGAGAACGCTAAATATTAGTGGGCTTTTGAATTCACTGAACAAAGTCATCGTTTCAAATAGTCCCTTGAACGCAGGATCAGCAGCGAATAAAATAAAATACAATAAAATACAATAAAATACAAACGATAATCCCAAGAAGGTACTGGCAGCGCTAGACACAGCCGTATGCTGACGTATTTTTTATTAAGAATAAAATACAATAAAATACAATAAAATACAATAAAATACAATAAAATACAATAAAATACAATAAAAAGAGAGCAGCACTCGTGAAAACGCGCCCACACATGCACACGGATACACCTCTTGCTTTTGTTTAGAGAGGTATAAATAAATTGGCACACGACTTTATAATAATCGGGAATGATATAAAGATATAAAGATAAACAACTTTGTTATAACCCAAATTACGAAGTGTTTATAGAGCTAGGGTGATCAAATGATTTCCAGTAGGGAGCGAAGTGACTAATCGAAGTCTTTGAGGACGAACTGCAGGACTGTGGAAACTTGAGTTGAATTATTTCCGGTCAGACGACAGTGAGCTTATAGGTGACGTGAATGTGAGGACTGAACCCCTTGGCCGACAGGACGCCGGAAGCATCTGGCATGGAGACAGAGGAAGATTATTTATTTTGAACGAGCTTGAAAAATTGGAATTCATTGGAGCCAATCAAATAAGTCTTACAAAAGCCAATCTCTTATGGTCGCCACTGAAAACGCTCCAATTTCCTGGAAGGTCATACCGAGTACAAGCCTCACCCCCACGCTAACCCCCACTCCTTCCCCTTCCCCTACCCCTCTCCTGAAACACCCCCTCCCCTGAAACACCCCCTCCCCTCCCGCCCTCGGAAAGGTCTCGGAAATAGAGCTCACCATTGGACTGGCCCCGCATTTTTACACCTCCGAAAATATAGCTCGCCCTTTGATTGGCTCCAGTGAATTAGACCTTTTACGTGCTGGTCTACGTACCTTGACCTTCACTGGTGCTTCACCGATGACTCGCATGTACATACGTGTGACGCAAGGACAGGGGAGACAACTTTCGTGGAAGGACACGGCCATTGAATACACTTGCGTCACGCATGGCATCCTGCACACCAAGGTTTGCGTGACAATGCCGATATCTTCATCGTATTGTGCGTGTTTCCGTTCGTGTCAAAAGTTCTTGCCTTTTCTACATTGCACGTTCATGGTTATCCCGCAGAATTTCGTTAGGTCTTTGGTCATATTCGCCATACTCGCGTGCTGGGATTGAGGGTGGGAGGGGAAGCCTGCATTACAGAGGAGTTCTCAGCGGTAGAAAACAGAGAGTGAGTGGAAGCAGTTGTACTAGAAAAAAATTTGCCATGCCTAAATTGCAGTAAACATGGACTGAGCAGGGCCTAGATACAGTAATTATCCTCTCATTTTTTTTAGTGTGTGTGTGTGTGGGCGCGCAGAGGGGGGGGGGCAAATCTGTAACAAAAGAGCTAAATAGAAAAGAACAAATATGATAGATTTTGGAAGATTTTGTGAGCTCAGGAACTGCATATCTAGGGGGACAATCACGATATAACTAGTGCACTCAGACCCATTTTTCTGCGATATGTCTATCAACCCTTCTTACATATGTACCACTGCAGTTCCTAGCATCTAGAATATCTCATTGTTGTGATATCGACCCCGACGTTAACATATAACGTGAAAGGACGTTCGTCTTTTTTTCTTGTTAACTTTCCTAAATTCCTTATAAACGGCAATATTTTTTCTCAAAAAATTGATTCGTCTACACAGACCCCATTAGACAACGACAATTAAGTTCTTTGACAAGGAAATTACAAGAGGCACTATTCCCATAATCGTCTCTCAGACTTTCTCTGTAAATCAGTAAGAGGGCAGGAGATGAAAACTGTCTTATTCATCAATCGACCGGCTGGACAATCTCGTATGAACTATGTTTCACGCCGATTCACGCAGTCGATGATGCAGAAGAATGTGACGCATACAGCCGCGGATTTTTCTTGAAAATGGTGACAGTATTTCTTGGCTTGGCCTTATGAAAAGTTAAAATTGCATTTTAAACGATTAAGAGCCAGGGAGAGGGACAGAGTTTAATTTTAAACTACCGAGTGGACGCGAAGAATTACGATAAAGCGTTAGAGATTTTATTGTTTGGGTCACGTGGCTTTAGTTGTAGACGACGGTGGAGAGGATAAACGTTTAAGATAAACCGACGAGTGAATATGTATGAATATGTATGAGGGGGAAAAGAGAGATGGAAAGTTAGATGGGTCAGGCAGCATGTCGGGTCGCTAGACCATATCACGGAGGGTGGGGTGGGGTGGGGGAATGAAAGGTGGGACTACTGTTACAAACCCATTCACTTTAGGATCCACCAGACTGATAGCTGCAACAAGAGAGAGACAGTTGAATGGTCGGGAAAGGGGCCAAATGAAACCTGCACAGCGTTTTAGCTCCAGCATACAATCATACTATCGCCACAACCTCGACATGCGGGTCCGACGCCCTACCAACGAGGTATCCAGACCCCCCCCCCCCTCACTCCTCGGAGAAGAAGAGCGACCGACAGCGCAGCTGATGTCAGGAAAATAGTTTCTGTCGAAGATCCTGTTTTCTGGAGATGGTATGATGCGTTCATTTCAGAGCACGATTGATGGAGCATGTATTCAGGTATGCATGGTTAGCTGAGCTTGATTTGTGCGGAATTTATCTTAATAACTCTGGCACCCCATTGTCTGTTCATCTTTGCTTTGCGTAGTTGGTCTGTCTTGTTGTGACTTTCTTACTTTCGCTGTGTCTCGGAAACAAAACAAAACCTTTTCATTTCAAAAATGTGTTTACAGTGTTCTGGCAGAGTTTCATCTCGTAGTGATTAAAAAAAATGTCGTTCTTTTCCTGATGGTCGTTATCACTGTACGGTGCCTGGCACCCAAACACTAGGTTCCCCTGCCGAAATGCCGTATCTGCTTCATGGCTATTGGAATGGAACTTGCGATCAATGACAACGAAATCGTGCCCCGCTGTTATAAAAGCAGGGTTAATCCCGTCCTCCCATCGCCCCGGAAGTGGAACAACCTCCCTCAGCATTCGTTCTTGTGATTAATGGTAGCGCAGAGCTTGACAGATTCCTTCGCGAAGACTTAAAGGCTTTTGTCTCCGCGAGCCGAGTTTGGCCATGGCAGCGCCAAGTGTTGTGTGGCGTTCGCTAAGAGTTTGCAGCGGGTCTCGCGGTATCTGACCCTGCTGCAAGCAACCCCGCACCGCTGCTCACCGTAGACGGGCTCTCGGCTTTCATTGCGCGTTCCTCACATCGGGAGCCACGAACCCAGCACGCGCTCTCACAACGTCGCGCCACTTCAGTATCACAGCAGGTCCGTCCGCGCAAAGGCGCAGGAATTTCTATTGACTGGCCATTAAACATTGATAATGACACGCTAATATTTAGTTGTTCCAATCTCTCCGTAGACGGAAGAGAATGTTGTGTACACTCTGCGCGTTTCAGTCTGGAAATTCCAAGAAAGCTTAATGGACTTCAAAGAAGCAGAAACACATCTTTCGAACGTAAACTGTCTAGACGGCAGACTTAAAAGTTGCCATTCTGATCTCTGGGTATCCTATCCTACAGGCACAGCTGCTTGTGGCAATATAGTCGACCCAAGTCTTACTAATAAATTTTTCTTTTGTTTCGTGGTACACCGACAAGAGTGGGAAACTTTAAAGCTAGGTTTACATAAACTTCCAACGGTTAATATGGAAACGGACAGGACACAAAAAGATCTGCTGCTGTACGCGCGTTACAAATGCCCATGCGTATACGTACTTGTGTGTACACGAAGTTCTTTAGCGGATTTTAGTTAATAAGTAGAATATTACGTCCATTAACATCTAGATCTGTCTTTTTCAGGGAGCTCTTTTTAAAAATATAAAAATTAAAAATGATATTGGAAATGCTGAGACAACAGCATCGACATGAATATTATAGTAGTTGTTTGTATAGTTGCATACAGTTTGTTCTAAGTGCTTTTGTATGGCATCAGGTTGTTGCTTTTTCTGTGTTATTAACAATTTCACTACAATGCATTTTTCTGCCCAGAGGAATGAAACTACGCCTTTGTTATTGTGGTGGAAGTGTCTCTTTATTTATTATTTAGTTATTAATTTTTTTATGCTGCTTACACCCTGTAAGAAAACTTATAAAGTACTTAAAGAGGTAAGCTCGATGTCCGAAGGTCGGAAGGAACAGAGGTTTTAGTGTCTACACCCAAGGCGAGACTCTTGCCTAGAAGAGACAGAAAAAAAGAAGAAATCTGGTTCAAATTAGAGAAGAGCTGGCTTGCACGAGCGTACGTAGCTGCTCTTCTGGACATAAAAACAGTCGTAAGGCCCATTCGTGCAACGTTTTTGTTTTTTTTTTACGTATGAACAGGAGTTAAGAACGCTTATGCAAGCCACCAAAAGGCAGGTTTTAAAAAAAATCACATGTAAATTAAGATACACCTCAAATAAATAGGGCGAACAGGCTTTACAACCACACTTACGACTGGAAATACAGATGCAAAACGAGCTTGCAATCCACTCAACGATCTAGACTACCCCCACCCCCCCACCCATAGCGAGAAGGAAAAAGACAATTTTCCCACCAAGACGACATAATGTTGTTTCCACTTCATGTAGTTTTGTTGTCCGATAAATTGTATTGCTTTGTAAAAACAGATCAGGCCGTCATAAGCAAAATATGCCAAAAGACAAAGATACCAGTACATCACCATAGCAACAACCAGTGCCAATCTTTTGCAACAGAACACAGAAACACATGGCCGATTGAAACAGATCTTTAAGTTCTTCATCGCCAGTTTGCAGATGAACCATCACAAGGTATAGCGACATAGGTCAGAAAGGTAATTGACAACACGACACGGGCTAAGAAACTAGGTATGATTTATTTTCCCGTTTGAAACTTAATTTATAGTATAATGATCAACAGGGCATGAAGATGCAATAAATGGCAGTATTGTACATATAATCTATAATATACATACACGAAGCTTCATTCGCCAAGAAATCAAAGCATTCTTTTTTGTTGGAAATCAAAGTGAAATGAAAAAGTCCTGTTTAAGGTAATCTACTTTGGTTCTGATATTAGCTATCTTAGAACGTAGCGACTGCACGGCGTATGTCTCATTCTTCATTTTCCTAGCCGCTTATTTACTAAGAAGAGACTAACTTACTAGCCCGCTGTATTTGTCATAAATAAATATGAAACATCACTTAAAGTCTGGAGTCAGTACGCGAGAATCACTGCAAATCAAACTGCACTCATTTACATAATCTTTAACATAAACCTCAGATGCAATAAATAAATTAACAAATTACTTCCCTTTAAAATGCATTGTGTTAGGTGCTAAAAATGACTGGCGAAGACATATACAAGAGTTACATCTTTCAAGCGCATTTTTTTACGAGGGACTGATCATATTCTGTAAAAAAGAGGGATATGAGATACTTAAAAAATGTAAATCTTGTTCAACATCGTAACAGGAGTGTAACGATGATGTTTGAGGTGTGCACCTAAACTCGAAAGATGGGAGTTTATTTCAAAGTAGCACTGTAACGCCATGAAATATATTTAGGCCGAAAAGGAAACAAAAAGTTAGTTCGTTACGTTAAGAAAATACGCTATCACTAGGGTCCTTACAAGAATGCTGATATCTTACCTGGATTTTTTTCGTAATTACTAGAATTCTTGGAAGGGGGTAGGGGAATGTAACAGGCGAAAGCAAATTTTGCTCGGAATGCGATTGTATTTCTAGATTCAAGTAAATGCTAATGCACGATAGACGCATGTGAAGAAAACATAGAACATAGCACAATTTTGAAGAAAGAAAAAGAAAGAAAAGAAAGAAAGAACATTAAAAAGAAAGGAGAGCCAGGAGAGAAAGGAATGAAAAAAAACCCAAATAAAATTCATGCATTTACGTGCCGTAGCGTACAGTAGCTACAGTAACTTTAGTCATGTGCTAAATAGCTGCGTATGCCTTTTTCATATAAGTCATCTTAATTAAATATATTTTGTAATGCCACTACCTTTCAGTTGGGGGGTGGGGTCCTTTATATTTTCTTGTATCAGAGTCTTGTCGATAGACGAATGCTGCCAAATCGCGAACTCAAAATAAGAAAATCCAAGCCAGTTTAATATTGACTTTTTATTTGTCAAGATGTCTTCTTTTGAAATTCAATAAGACCATCTTAACACGTCACAATTTAATATCTATACAGGATGTAATATTATTTGAAATATTTTATAACACCAAAAAATAAGAATGGAATGTTTAGCTCTTTTAAGATAACCCAATCTCACACAGTCTGTATAATAAAAGCTTTCAGTAACCAAGCTGCTAAAATGGCATTTGTGGTCTCGAAAAATAAAAGTAAGATAGTAAAGGAATGTGCTAAACATGTTTTGTCAACAAATGGCTGCATGAGGGCTGGCGGAACCATGAAGTACTCGGTAGATCTGTTTTGTTGTACGCGCTCGGTTTGTAGAAGTCGTGGCTGACGTTATAGCAACGGCCAGACGGAGGCATGGCTAAGGGTAGCAGCACACACCGCCACAACACAACATGATCAAGCGAAGCTTACTGCAACAGCATCGACAGGCAGGCAAGGACAAGAGGGGCACGTGCCACGCGCTGGTCCTTACTAGTTCGTGAGTAGTGCTCTTTCGCAGATTATCAGGTTTTAATACATTATTGCTTTCTTTTTATTTTCCTCCACAGCTTTTGCATATTTTTTTTCCCGACGGCATTGAATTCGTTTAGACGAATGGCCTGTGATCGTTTGATAACCAATAGCATGCAGGTTAGAACTTCTGGTAGTAAAAATATTAAAAATTACCATGCCTAGCAAACAAAAAGAAAATGAAAAACCCTGCCATTTGTCACATCTTGCAAGGAAGGTAAACGGGACGTTGACAACCACAAGTTGTCTCGTACGACTGTGTCATGACGCATTTAGAAAGCGGGAAATAAATACAGGAATGATGGAGAAGAACCGGTATTCTCTGTCCACTCATAGTTTGGCCGTGAAATGATTTTTTCCCCTCTAAGAGCAGTCTTTCTGCGTGTAGTCCCCGTTTTTTTGGTCGAGCTATGTGCCTCGTTTTGTTGAGCTAGCCAATCAGGTGCTGCGCTGTGGGGGGCTGAAGGTGGGAGCCACATCCTAGTCTTCGCGGAAGCCGCTCTTGAGGAGGCTCTCGAACAGGAACTTGACCTCCGGCCATGACCTTTCGGGCATTCCCATGGCTAGTAAAGGTCGCTCGTCGCCCTCGATTGTGCTTTGGAAGGCTTTGCGCAGGTTGGCCACGTTCTCCGGCGTCAGACCCAGTGTCCTTTGCAGTTCGTCGATGCTGGTGGCAACTGCAAGACACAAACAGAGCTGAGATATTATCGCCATCAACGTCCTTTGTTTGAGGCTTAGTGTCTGTGCAGGACTCTCTGAGTTTCATGAGCGAGTAAGGGAGTGAGCGAGCCAGCCAGCCACCCAGCCAGCAAGCCAGTGTATAAGTCAGTGAATGAGTGTATGGGTGTTTATGCTACAGAATAAAGGCTGGAAGGAAGAGAATAAACAAAGAGAATGAAAGAGTACGGAGGTTTGAGTACAGAGGAAAATCCTCATGCTGTCCAATGTCCTTGAAACCTATTGTCAGAACTTACTTTCTGTTCGACAAAACAGAACACTAATCTAGCGAGAATGAAGGAAGAAACGATGAAAGAAAGCCAGCAAGAACAAAAGGACTATAATGAAGCTTCAAATACAAACTGAAACATAATGTTGTATTAGGATTTTTCTCCTGCCCTTCTAACCTCACAGTAATCGCCCTTAATCTCCCCAATCGAGTCGATGTCCCGTGACGCACAAGGAGACTTCGATTAGGACCGCGCTCGTTATTCTCAACAAGTTGTCGCGAGAAGCCCCAGAAAGAGGCTGGGCCGAGGGGCGCACAGCCGGGTGGGGTCTTTGAAGCGCCAGATCTAGAGAGACCCTGAGCATGCGCGGGTTTTCCGAGCTATGAACCTCGCTCCCAGGGACTGGCCATGCTGTTTGCCCCGCCACTCGCCTTAATGACAGCTGTGTCCTGCGGCCAGCTCCCTTCACAGCAATTTGCTTGGTGGATTTTGATACGGACGCGCGATGCGGGCAATATTTTCATATCTTGCCTGGCTCTCCGCGCTGCCAGTCCTGCCCTCACCTCACGCCACCCTCCCCTCTCCGCTCTTGTTCGATCCCCACAGAACGTGCATGCACCGCTAATACACTCCAAAGCAAGCGAACATTATCTGAACATCTGCTTACTTTTTTTCTAAACCCCCACGCTGTTAGCAACTCTTCAAGTGCTTGAAAAATGTTTACCTCTTGGTATCAATCTAGCGGGGCAAACGTGAACACCTAATGGAGAGATGGGACACTTTTGAACGCCTCAACCACTTAGTGATGCGTAATAGGCGTGTAGTTTGGGCAACACAAAAGTACTTATATTAACACTGATTAGATACCTAACATTTCGGGTTTCGAATGCCGACAACGTAACCGTCCTTTCCAATGAGGAATACAGACACCTACTAGCCGGCCTAGTCTGTAGACTTTGTGTGGTGACTTTCCACGTTTGTTTAATGAGAACACTGTCAGTAAAACAAGTATATTACAAATTTATTTCGAAAGTTTGTGATGCGTTGAAGGGTAGAGCGAGAGAGCATTGTCAGTCTTTGCGAACTCGTATTCCTCTCTAAATTACAAATATTTGTATTTGGCTGAATTGCGAAAAACTAGCAGTCGATACACACCTAATAAACAGTCGGTACACCCCTAATAAACAGTCGATATACCCCTAATAAACAGTCGGTACACCCCTAATAAACAGTCGATACACCCCTAATAAACAGTCGGTACACCCCTAATAAACAGTCGGTACACCCCTAATAAACAATCGGTACACCCCTAATAAACAGTCGGTACACCCCTAATAAACAGTCGATACACCCCTAATAAACAGTCGGTACACCCCTAATAAACAGTCGGTACACCCCTAATAAACAGTCGGTACACCCCTAATAAACAGCCGGTACACCCCCAATAAACAGAGACAACAGGAAGTCCCTGGTAATGAAGGACTCTTAGCTTACGTGTTAGTTCGTTGGCCACCATTTCAGCATCAGCTCCGTTAAACAGCTTGGGGATCATCCATTTCCGTTCGTCCGTCAAGAATTGGTAAATAGATTCCAGTGGTGGACGAGATGCTGCAGAAAGAAAGAAGGAGTAATGTTTAAAATTGCGTCTCCAAAGAAGTGCATGATGTATGTACTTCTTTCTCGTTCACACTTTGAGGCCACCTCCCACACCACCCTCTGTGAACTGTGTTTGCGTATAACTTAAAGTATTGAGAGAGAGAGGACTGCGTGTTGGAAGGGTGTATACCACACGTGCGTGTATATCTGCCCGTCGAGAATGTGTGCGTCCAAGAATATTCGCGTGCAAGAATAATGAATGCAAGCATGCATTTCCATTAGATACTATAACTCGAGAATAGACCACTTCCCCACCACAACTATTTAATTTAAAAATAAGAATTAGTCACGAAAGGAAGTAACTGTGTAGTTCAATCACTGTGTGAGAGCGTGGGTTTCCGTTAAGAGGAAACGTGCATGTGTGTGTGTGTGGGTGGGTAGTACGTGCGTGCGTGTGTGCGTTTTACGCAAATGCCGAAGGTCGGCATATCTTTAGGAGGAAACGCGTATATATATATATCACGTGTCAAAGAGTGGCATAAACGCGATGTTTCTACAGTCCACTGCAGTGGTGAAATATTTAAGCCGGTTCTAAGAGTCCTACTGTACAGGAAATGGTAGAACTATCCCTATTTAATATTGGAACTTGATCTACGATATATTTAATTACCACTGACTTAGTAACAATAGAACATACTGCTTTTAGCTGATTTAATACTAAAATATTTTTGACATAAATAAGTTTTTAATCTAACCAGAAAACAGCATCGATGTGATGTTGTCAAATATGCACACAAAGAGCAGAAACAACGGAGAAAAATTAGATGTCAATATTTTTTATTTACATGTGCAAGCACATTTGTAAGTGTCTGCTTTGATTTTAATAGCCCCTCCACACCCTCCCCTTTGTAGAGGGCTTTCTTAATTGAACGAACATGCTTCTTACTTTGCCAAAACGTGCCAAGCTGGACACATCTTCGTCCGGTTAAGAAAAGTTAAGAAAAATTTATATCGAACTGACCACCATTCCTCCTCGAGCCAAAAAAGATCTTATGTGCTGGAAGAATTTTAAAAAGGAAAAATACACGTACTTATTGGGAACATGTCATTTGAGTCTTTTCTGGAAGAACAAATACAGAACTGTATAGACTATTGTTACGTCACGAGGCGTCGCCTACTGGGAGTTTGTGTGTCGTGTAACTGCTGGGTTAGAGTCGTGTCATACGGTAGACTGTTAGAGAGCACTCTAAACCTAGAGGAAAAGGTACAGAAAATCTTTCTGGATTGTGGTATCGACGTTAAACCG
>SMGT01005775.1:0-74286 GCA_004794575.1 Lanistes nyassanus
ATGACTATTACAATGATAACAGTAGTAAATAATATTTAAAGGACAAAAACCTCCATTGACGTTCATTTTCTTGTCATTTATTTTTCAGGAGTGGACAAAATTACAGATTTGCTTCTGAGCCCAAGACTGGCCTGACATCGCTGACGTGCCCTCCACCAGTCCCAGGCTTTGGGGTTAGACCTGACCTATAGCTCACCTATAGCTGTTTTCCTGGCTGCCTGTCGGTCTTACCACCAATCAGGAGCATTGCCTACGTAGGCGGTCTCTTCGGAAAACCTGTAGTCATTTACTGACTTTTAGAAAATTAATAATTGTGCAAAAAGCCGAAACTGCTTCCTTTGACTGTACAAACACATTACAGACAGTAAATCGAGTGATGGTGTTCATGATGCAGTTCTGTGCTGTGTGAAATAGATTTCTTGCATGTGGAAAGATGAGGGAAGTGCAGGTGTGGTAGCGTTGATGTGAATGTGGAATAATGATCAACCATGCTACGTTAACCACATAAGAGAAATAATACCTTCTTTTTGACGAAATTTCGTGGACTCCTTGTCAGCGCCTCATTTTCTGCACGCGGTTTGGTTATCTCCCTTTCCCTA
This sequence comes from Lanistes nyassanus, assembly GCA_004794575.1. Lineage (NCBI taxonomy): Eukaryota > Metazoa > Mollusca > Gastropoda > Architaenioglossa > Ampullariidae > Lanistes > Lanistes nyassanus. The sequence continues at coordinate 600 of SMGT01005775.1, forward strand.
TGCCACGGATGATAAACACGTCCCGTGAGAAAATGTAGGCGAATATTAACGTAGCGCTCTTCAGACTTTATACCGAGGGGTCTGCAGAAATGATGCAAAGTTTGGTCTTTGTGTTAAATGGTGGTTCTCTGTGATCTCAAGGGCCTTGCTATACAATTTTCTCATGTCAAAGAAAGAAGTGTATGTGTTCCTTGCTTGTGACTACATCCATTATTTAATATAAAGTACCATCAGAATTAAATAATATATTGGTAAAGCACTGTTCTTACAGGAGGGGAGAGGGATATTCTCTAAAACACCATACAGTTGCGTGCTACATCTCACATCAGACTATCCTCCATTAATTCACATTGTGTCCTGTGGTTGCTCACATAGGTTTGTCTGTTTGTCTTGCAGACTCTGTATGCATGTACTTAAATCTAGAGGACTGTCTTTTTTTTTTTCTTCTTCGAAAGTGGTTTGTCTATACATGTACATAACTTATTCTTATTCAGATAAAATCACAAGGTTCTCATCTGGCTGTTTGGTTTGACACACCATTTATAAACTTGTTTGTGCCATTTACATCTCATCTCACCCCGTGACCAAGAAGGTCGTAGGGGAGACATGCAGGAGGCAGCTTCCTACCATCTTTGTAGCAAAGCTAGGATGCCAAATGCTGCCCATTTCTTGATGTTGTTTATCTATCTTTGCCTTCCTGTCTTCCTTTAGCAATTCTCTGTGCCATACAAGGTGGTCTTACCAATTGCATTATGACATCCTGTGTTCCCTAACCATGCCAGCCTCCTTATCTTGAAAGTGGCGAGGAGGGTTTTGGGGACCATACAGTCTGTCTACTTTGTGGCAGATGAAAATGTTTGTTTGCGTTCAATGCAGACGATTTTGAGGACTTTCAGAAGCATTTGGCCTCGTAGGTTTTTCATTTACTTTGTGAACTAAACTGCCAGTGTCCAGCTGTTAAAGCTCTACATCAAGATGAAGATAGATAGGCTTTTGTAGAGATTGATCTTGGTGGGGGAAACTGATGCTGGAATTATTCAATAGTTTCCTAAGATTTGGCACCACTGTCCAGCAAGAGGTAGTCTAATCTTGACTTCTGTAGTAGATTTTCCATCTCTGATCATGGTAGAGCTGAGATATTTGAAACTTTCCACTTCTTCAAGTTTGTCTTCATTCACGGCCATCTTTGCATGGATGGCGCTTGTGCTGGTGACAATCACTTTGCATTGCTCAGAGCCAATCTTTGTTCCATCAGCCTCCGCACGTTCTGCAACCCTAGTCTGTCAGTGCGGGTGCAGCTTATGTCGCCATCTTGTTTTAAAGTAGTAACTCTGGCATGCAGTTTATTCAGAACAACTTCTCAGTTTCAACACATCACATCAGCATGAGAAAAGGTACTTGTTGTCACAATCACTGGTTTTTAAAAAAAACGGGAACTTGAAATGGTTGGAAGAAACCGTGGAGGTGGAAGCGTTCGGAAAAAAGTGACCTTATCCCTGATGGAGTCTATGCTCGAAGTCAATCGAGCTGATGGAGCTGCCAGCAACTGGTGTCATGTGTGTGACATGCTTATGTGCTTATCATTCTGATTGAAAATGTCAGAGAAAATGGTGCAACGCAGAAATCTTTCAGTATGCAGGGCTTTTTTTAATTCCCCAACGTAGTTTTGATTCCAAAAGTATTTATAACTTGGGGCGGGGGATGGGGGAAGCCAAATTGAAAGAAACGTCAGTTTACTGAAGACTATTCCCCAACCATTTTTGACAATTTGGGATTCTTTTGCGCCTATTGCTTCAAATGTTCCAGCCTCCTCACGACACCCCAGCATTTGTCCTTCAGCTGTCACGGGAGCGACAACTGATTCGTGTAGAGATTGGAAAGTCTGGGCTTCGGTGTATCGGTATTCCTCGCGCACCATCTTTTTACCATGACTGATGACTGCTCACCCTTCTCCTTCATGCCTATCTCTCTCTCTCCCTTGTTTGCTTCTGCCTCTCTTGGGGACCGGTGAGATAATGTCCGCCGACCTCCGAGGTTTTCTCCAATTTTCGGCTGGAAGACCGCTCTTTTCTCCACTGTTGTGCGGTAAAAGCTCTCCTATGTCTTATCCATGCGTAAAGGCCTGCATTAAGTAAATAGCGTGGACGGGAGAACACATAGAAACCTTCGTGCAACCCAGCTTCAACCTACAAATTTACAGTCTCTGTACCACGGTTAGGACTAAAAAGTGTCCAGCCGAAATTAACTGAGTGCTTCTTGGCGACTTCAGTTCGGAACCGAAAAGTTTCTCAGTTTAGGACGGCGGTGGATGTCTGTATTTCAGACTACAGAGAGCGTTTTATTTCCCTCTCAGTCCTTTGAATAGAACAAACAAAAGATAAATACTTGGTAGGAAAGCTTAAAAATAAAGAGCGGAGAAGGGAAATCTTTGACTTCGTTTTCGATTTGATGGACTGGCTAGCTGGCAGTCAGAAAAAGGAGCCTTTGTTTTCTTCATCCCTGTGAAAGACGAAACAATATCCTGCTTGTGAGAGAAACAAACTTCCAGAGAACTGATTACAAAAGCTTTCAGCCTTTGTAGCGACAGACAATCTCTAATGGAAATGAGAAGATCAAACCAGTTTCATTGGTGCGCAGGGTGAAATCACTTCAGGAAATGAAGGCATTTGCTCGAGAAAAAAAAAAAAAGGTTGCAAAAGAAGGGATTTCCGGATGTTCTACATTCTTGCATCGTTTCCCATTTTCGAGGTAGTTCACAAGGCACTTTTTTATTTTGGTTCTTCTTCCCAATTTCCCTCCTCAGTCCACGTTCTGTGGGGACCCACAGCTTCCCATCGTTCTGTTGGGGAGAAGGATGCCGTACAGAGGAGCTGAGAATTAATGGCGACGGAGATTAGTTCCATTCAGGTTGTCACTGACGTTCTGGCTCCAGGAATTTTTGGAATCCCCGAGAGAGAAGGGACACAGGTATGAATGATCTTCCCGCGCCAAGGTTGCCCAATCTGGCATCTCAACCCATTTCCCCCTGTCCACCCATCCACCCACTCGTCTTCCGAGTCCAGCTCTGGTATCGGCATCTCATCACTGTAGCGAAAGGTCATATGCATCCTCCTCAAAGCCAAAGTTATAAAGGCTTTTAAGCAAGTTTTTTTTTGAACGATGACGAGCTTTGCACGTGCACTGGACATTACACTGAACTGAATATGAGAACTCTAAATTAAGCGGACTGCGGTTGCATTCGATGTCTAGTCGAAGATGGAATTCCTTTGGTACTAGCTGCTGCATGCAAAAAACAAAAACCAATCATAAAAGTGAGCACTATTTAAAGACGCCACAATTACAAAAGGTTCTAGTCGAGTGGAATTAGCTCCGTAATACCAAATATATGGAAGTCTCTATTTTTATTTCTCGTACCGTTCACTACAAAATAAAAGTTACTTAAATTTTTTTTATTGTGGTTGTGAAATTCATAATCTATTTCAGAAATTTGCAGAGTAATTTGGCACATGTTCATGCTTCAAACACGCATCATATAATACCAGTGATATTACTTCATCGATGACACCAGTTTCAGGAAAAAATCCCTCTACGATGCACAAAGCTGACAAGGTGCTTTTACAGTCTGGGTGTGCCCTTGTATTTGTTTGATGTATGGGTCCACCAGCCTCACTTGAGACAGGTTTTCACACAGTATGGTCTGTGACTATCACTTGTAAGCAAGAGAATCTGTCCTAGGACGTTCGTGGTGACGTCAAAAGACTTCGATGAAATTGCGGTAGGGAAAACAGAGTTACTTGGGTAAAGCTTCACCACGCACGCACGCCTACGAGAGAGCAAGACGAGATAAGGAATTAGTTGCGTGTAGGATCACAAGATAAAGGGAAAACGTATCTTCATTATATCTTCAAATTATCTCCTGCATAAGGCCTGCGGTACGACGGGGAGCGCTTGCCGCTGAGATTTTGAGGATCGTGGATCTTGGATGAAATTCAGATCTGGGCAGTGGGGCATCTGGCATTTGTTTGCAGGACCCAGTGCCTGCCCCGAAATAACCTTAGTTGCTGAGTCGGCGTAAAGGGAGTAAAAAAAAAAATCACAAATCTCTCTTGTCCTTCTGTGGATGCCTTCATTTCAACAGGGTGATGTGTGGGTATACCTATTTTATCAGACCCGTTCGAGGCACAACGACTAAATTTGTTCTTCCTGAACATCTGAGTACTGTACTGTGTGTGTGTGTGTGTGCACGCACGTGCTGCAATAGAATTTCAATGCCAATAAACAGCCAAAAATGAATCCTTCGGAGTAAAACATTCAGCTAAAAATTAAAAGAAAATTACGAATGCGAGCAGATAAGTTCATAGATTAAAAAAGAAATCATAGCAGCGTAATTATTACGTGTAGCGTAATAAATTACTTCGATGCTTACTCATGGCAGCTTTCAATTTCAAGCGTACGATTTTCGTTTCTAATTATTGTTGTTGATGTTGTGCTATCAAAAGCAAATCAATGGAATTTCCTCCCACGGGTTACCTGAGGTAGAGTAACTGTAATCAGACCCGTGACTGATCGCTGCCTTCGTCTTATGCTGCTCCCGAGCCCCCAAACAATGAATGTAATTTCCAAGCCGGAGCTAGCCTTTTCATGTAATTTGGCCCAGCACGCTGCGTGACGTCACCGCTCAGATACTGAAACAGGCGTTTGCTAAGGAAGAAAAACAAACACACGAAAAACTGAAACGAAATCGCATGCAGTGGGGCTCATGATAGCCAATTTCACGTGTGGCTGGCCCCAGTAACTGCACCTTAATGGGGCCTAGGGCACCCCCAGCTTCCATCGACCTTTGGACTTTTCCAGATATGTTCAAACTGACGCGAAATGGGGTTCGCGTCGTCTGTATCATGATCCTCCGCCTAATTAGGCTCCATTTATTTCTTTCCTTGCTGCTTCCAGGACTCCCTGCTTACCCGCCTCGTCTAACCAGCCCCCACCCTCCCTTCCCTTAATCTTAGCCTTTTTCCGCGATGTGGACTTTTGTCTTCTAAGTGTTCGGCATTTTCGCAAAATGTCACCGTTTCTTAGCCAGTGCTTTTCCACTGTTTCCCCACAGATTTTTTTTCAAAAGACGCTTCGAGTGAGTCTCAGAAATGAACGGCGCCATTTTAATTCTGCTGCTGAGTGCAGCTCAGCGTTTGGGAGGCGTTAGGGCAGCATTTCCAACCAAAAGACGAGAGGTTCTTCCGATAAAAGCAGCCTTGGTCAAAGATGGGCGAACTTAGCTCCGGCCTCCTATAATCAGGCGGTGCGAAAAGAAGAGTTTGGTAAGAAAAACGCATGGGTGGTAGTGTGGGGGAGAGGGAGGGGATGCCCCGAAGATATTACCTCCCCTAAGGATGCACGCCAGCAAGGCAGCAAACTTTGTGACACTACGTCAAATTACTTGAAATTACATCCTCAAAAAGAAGGGAAGCATAACAGGCACGTCTGATCCGGGCAATCTGTCTGTGTCAGCCAATCGTACTGCGTTGTTGCTAACATACGCTGTCTGGGTGTCGATAAGGACTATTGATTTGCGCGCAAGGTGACCGTCGCTAGAGGGCATTAGCGTGGACAGGATGGGAGCTCAGGAACCTCCGTGTAAAACAACAATAACATAATAATTACGAGCAAAATGCTCAGAGAAGCTATTTGTTGTAACACTGCCATGCTAACACGCTGGGCAGTATATATCTCTGGTACATGACTGGGTCCGAATGATAAGTAAGAATGACAACCTAGTTTTTCGCTTTTCGCAGCTCCAGATTTGTCTTCCTCTAAAAAAAAATAAATCTGATATCTTGCCAGAATGACTCGGACGTTTTGCAAGGAAGCCTCAATCTTTTTATTTGGCGATCAGATGACATCCGGTCCTCAAACGGGATTTCGCCAGAAGTTTAATTTCTTTCTTTAAAGATTTATTACCACAAAGATGATTAAACTTTTTTTTAATATACATAAGGCATCCATATGTATTAAAAGCTGCACTGCGAAAACCGCGTTTGCTTGCTTGCTTGCCTGCTACAAATCCGGGATGATAACACCAGAAATAGTTTGGCATGTTTCACCTGCAAGGGCGGAAGATAAATTTGGCAAGGACGCCAGGAGACAGTGTCGTGGAATATGCAAGGTGACGGTTATTTACTGCAGCTTGTACTAAGGTCTCACCCTTTTTGTTCTGCTCGCTGCGTTTCACTGTGGGACAGAAAGTGGGGCAAAGTCAGAGTGTGAACCCGCACACACCGCACGCTTTTTGTGGAGGGCACACACTCTGCAGAGTATGGAGCAATGTCGGTCAGTTGACAACGCTCATTGGTACTCAGAATATCTCAACCCCTTGAAAGTAGAACAACGTAATTAGCCATGAAAAGAGTTGGCTTTATTCTGTGCCAGCCGCTGTCAACATACATACCATTACAATACATTAAGATGCACACAAGCACGCTCTTGACCTTTCTTTCTTTGTGCTTAAGTTCATCGCTTCCGTTTCCGCCAGTCTTCTTCCTGGACACTCTTCATCGACCTACATCACTACGGAAGTGACAAACAAGTTAAAGGTTCAGTCACACTTGACTACGCTTTCATGTAAGACAAGATCATGCGAGCACAACCTTCTGTCCAAGTACCGCTTTCACGTCTAATTTATTGTGGTCATGGAAGGTGGGTCAGCGGGTCCCTAAAACTGCTCCCACACAAGAATGCCAGGTGTCAACATGCCACGTGTGAGGCGACCTTAACATGAGTGCATGCCAATGATCGATCCGAAAATTCAGTAAAATAACTGAAGAAGAATTTAATGCCTTTATGAATTTTTTCATAACTCCTTTTCATTTAGCAGCAGCATAAGAATTTCGATTTATCGTTTGGGAAGTTTAAAGGAAAGCTTAACCTTAGAAGTAACCTGTCTTGAATGGATGAATATTGATGTTGTGAGTCTTTTTAACCCTAAATTTCGAGCTACAAAAGATCTGTTCACTTACAACCCAGCTTTTAATGCCGCTCCTCGGCCTTACATGGAAGCCGCCATGTTGCCTTGATGAGTGACGTCAGTAACCCGGGCAGGGAGAAAGCTACTGCAGCCCGCAGCCGATAGCGCTCAAAGCAGCGTCACAGATATCGGGCAGACGCTTTTACAGCTGAACGCGGCACCGCGCTGACAGCATACTACTTGAGCCGGTCACATACATTTAAACTTTATAAACTCTTTTTTTGTAAAAACTAAAGTGTATTGACCAAAGTAGTGAATTTCTTAGTAGAGTGCATTAATGAATAGATGAATAGGTGCCTATGTTTTTGCATGTGGGTACGTCTGCGTGCGTGGCTGAGCGCGTTGTGTGTTTATTAATCATTGAGTTTATTTATCAATATATGTATATTCTAATGTCAGATGAACTACGATTGACATGTGCTCTTTGACATTATTTTTTCTTCTGAATCCCCCCCTAAGGGTAAAAGAATAAAGAAACTTGACTTGTTAGTGACATCGCTCTCAGCTGTAATCGTCTGTTCTCACTCTCAGGCTCAGCTTCCGTCCGGTCTTGCCTTACTGCAATGCCTTTTTCATTGGCACACTTTGTACTGATAATTGTCGGAATGGCTCCTTTATGTAACTTTTTCTTAAAAGTCTTGAAGCCAAGCGAAGCAGCCACATCATTTTCGTAGGTGCCTTCAAAGCACTCCCTCGTAAAATGGTCCTCGCACACGAGGTGCGATTTGTGCCATTTATACTCCGCACGACGAGCCAACTTGGCGTTCTTTAAACTTTCAAGCCACTTTTTACATAGTGCATAAAAATCTTTTATTTTGCTGGATTCGGAATCCCAAAAAAAGCTTTTGTGGCTTCCGTCTACATTAAACGATTTGCACTGTTCGCTTAAACAGCCGAACGCTTTGCACTGTGGCATGTTGAAGAATGCTTCTGGGGAACTGACGTCATCAGACCAGACGACAGCAGCGATATTTTGTTTTCATTCGCGAAAGAGTACCACAACATGGCGACGTCCGTGTTCCGTTATTTACCGAAATTAAAACGTGAATTGTATGGAAATAGTACCGATATAGCTTGAAATTTATGGCTGACAAGACTCACAATATTAATATCTATGAATTCATCTCAAGTTGCGTCTAGGGTTAAGCTTTCCTTTAATGTCTATCTTTCTTTCTTAGGGGTTAAATGTACACATAGCTCCCGGCTTTAAAATCCAGGAGAAATAAAAAGAAAACGTACTGTATTGATTTTCCCTTTGAATGCTTGGCCGTCGGCTCTCGTCCCGTCACTAATTCTTCTTTACTGCTGCAGCTGATAGGGATTGGGGCGGGGAGGGGGATTCACGTTTTTAAACCTGTCTTTCGAGCGTCTTTATATTGATTAAACAACAACAACAACACACACACACACACACACACAAACTCGCACACACACACGCGCGCGCATAATCGCAGGCACACACGCCCTCACACAAACACACACGGACGCACACACACACACACGTATTACAGTAAAATTAAAAAAAGAAGTAGAAAAACAAAACAAAGAAAAAGAACTGCCCCAACACAATGTAGATAATCAGAAAGCAGAAGAAAAGATTGATTTTCTGGAACCTTTCTCGGTAAATTTTCTCGTTACAGGCGAAACAGAATCGTCAGACAAGATTGTCCGCCCTCTCCACAGATTGCAAAGTGAGTTACTACTCCATCAGGCCACACACCAGCACAGAAAGTCACTCGAGGGGGGATCTGCGCCGCACGCTTTCTGTTTACCTTTCTTATACCGTCCGTCTCTCCTTGCCCAGTTTTATTTTCTTCCTCGGGGATTTCCTAACCAGACAAACTTCGTCAAATGTTCTTCGACGACCACATAAGAGCTACAATCCGGTTGGTTATTCTAGACAAGAGTAAATAACTCTTTGGCAACATTTTTATCGGTTAAGAAAAGCTGTAACGGTAGTTTACCAGACAAAAGTTTCGTTCGTTCGTTCTTTCTTTCGTTCGTTCGTTCGTTCGTTTCTTTCTTTCTTTCTTTCTTTCTTTCTTTCTTTCTTTCTTTCTTTCTTTCTTTCTTTCTTTCTTTCTTTCTTTCTTTCTTTCTTTCTTTCTTTCTTTCTTTCTTTCTTTTTCTCTTTCCATTGTGTGTATATGGGTAGACTTCAATATGAGTTTAAGCAATAGACAATCCACGTGTGTGTGTGAGTGGTGCGTGTATGAATGTGTGTGTGGGAGAGTTTCTGCATGCGTGCGTGAGAAGAAGAAAGGAGGGAGAGAGACGGCACTTGAAAGAAGGTGAATGGAGAAAAGTGCCTGCACAAGCAGTGAATGTGAGAACAGGACAGAAGAACATAGCTGTGACAAAGATGGTGGTACACAGTTTTAATATGGGAGAACTGAGGTCAGTTTAAAGACTTACTGTCTCCTTCAGTTCCGCCACGTTTCTCCCAAACTTGGAACACGACCATTATCGATTACTTTAGGCACACGGGCTACAACATTTACATCTCCTCGTCTTGACACTACACTCGCAACCTTTGTTCTCTCTCCTTTTCACTCTAGAACTCTTCTCTGGAAAAAAGAACAATTTTACGTCCAGTATTATTTGAGACTGGAATTTCCCACTGCAAAATACGACAAAATTTACCTTGACTGCTGTACAGATTTATTGTTCCTCTCCTCCGGGGATTATGCGTTGCACTGCATGACCGAAGTTCTGAACAGCATGAAAGTAACCAGCTTCGCCAGGACGAAACAGTAATCTGAACCAGTAAAGAGACTGACAACCTAAAATGTCGAATTCTCTAAAGCGTGCTTTCTATCCCAGATTCAACCGCTGACGTTGCGTGAAGTTCTCCTGGGTTGCTGCGTTTTATTTTATATTTTGTTTTGCGGACTAGCGCAAATCAAACATGAAAATTCTTTTCCTTAGAGGTAAATAAAGTCTTCAACCGGAAAATAATGTCGTTGTAAAGTGGGCGTGTGTTTACACATTCTTGGCATGCACCGTCGGTTTCGAACTCCTGCATAACTGGCTGTGTATCCGTATATACATCAAAAGACAGGCAGGCAAACAGGCAAACAGGCAGGCAAACAGACAAGCAGGCAGGCCAGCAGGCAGATAGGAGGACACTGACAGACAAAGTTTACTGCCTACTAAAGAAAAGACGGCTTTTCTTGTTGCTACCCCATATTTTTCCGTTTCGTATTTTAAAAATCATTTTGTACCCCGAAGATTACTTATAGAATGATAGCAGCTGATGAAAGTGTTTGTTCTGGATAGAAAGCTTTAGTAGGTACTAAATTTGCAAGTATCATCCGCGTCCCAGTTTTCTTTTTTTATTTGTTTGTTTTGTTTTTGTCGTTTTTTTCTCTCAGAAATCCCCGCGAATCCCTGTCTGCAAAGTTGCCGCTGGGGATTTTGAGCCTTCTCGTTAGGTCTTATTTGGACTTTCGTTCTTGCCCTGGCAGTCTTGCTAAGTTTGTCTTTCTTATCATAAACACGAGCAGGGACTTGTTTGATCTATCTTTTGTTAGTCGCTTCCTTGGCTTTTGTTTTTGTCCCGTTGTAATGTCCGTCGATACCTTCCCTCCCTCATTACTGCTTCGATTTGCTACAGTTGTCCTGCGTGACCCAGAGGCAGCGCTTGTACTTTGAGGACTTCCTGTGACTCTTTGGCGAGTGTTGGATACTTGGTGCGACTGCTGCATACTTGGAGGTGTGGCTTGGATTGGGGAACACTAGACCCAGAGGAGTCTGGGCTAGACATTTTTTGTTGTTCCTCGGGACTGAGAAATGGTCCACTGGAAAAACATTTATCCTTGTCTGAAGAAAGATTCTCAAGGGCTTTGAGAGCTGATGGAAGTTTTCACGTTATTATGCACGTTATTAGGCACCAGTTTCTTTCATTTCCCTACATATTCTATTGACTTCTACAGCTGTCTTAATACCTCAAGGATCTGCTGAGAAATTGACTGGGACTTGCACAAAGCCTCGCTTAATTTGTCAATCCTGCTACAACAGGCTATGGATTTAGCATTCCCTCGGGCCAAATGCATGCAGGAGTGCAGTGCAAAGTAGTTAATCTATGTGCAAATCTCTAATAAATTAAATTCTGTTTCTCTGGCCTTTCTTGGCGACGAATATTGACCAGTCTAATGTATTTATGCAATTTCAAATGTGACTGAGATGTTGAGTGCGACTAAATAAAAACACATGGCACTGAAATGCCCTGAGGCAAAAAGGCAGGACTTGCACATATTTTTTTCAAATTAAAGAATACAAGCATTTTTAAAATCTTCCAATTATTTTTAATGATACTTCATTACCAAGGCGATCCTCGCGCGTACAGTTCACGTATGGGTCACAAGTCTGGGTCGATAATACCAGTGCACAGAGGCGACAGGCAGAACTAAAACGAGGAGAGGTTAGTGTCAAATTTAGCTTACGCCAAACGACAAATGGCACTGCATCGAGTTCTATTTTTCCCCTTCCCATGGGAACTGTGTCGCCCACCTCCTCTGTGCAGGAGACTGTAACGATTAATGTGTTTCTACCAAGCACAGATAACCTAAATTATTCCATGACTCGACAAATTCTATTGGCGACGTCCCTCGCGGTCATGACTGCTGGCTGAAATTCCGGAGCAGACGAGGAAGTAACTGCAATGTGTTTGTCTTGTCGTGTTTGATGATTATCTGCAACTGCAATAGTTAAAAGCTTCGCAGATTCTGTTAACCGTATCAAACACACTTGTTGTGCGATCGACTTGCCTCTCTGGCCACCCTGTACGAGTGTTCAAAATGAAATATTTTATTTGTCTGTGTTGGTTTCTTTCTTTTTTACCTTCTCTCTTTCCACATCTCTCTTCCTCTCCTTTGCCCCTTACCTTGATCGCGCATGCGCTCGTCAAGGATCGAAGGCAAAGACGCTGGAGACCTATAGACACGAAAGCTTCATTTCCCTCTACAAGACGCAGACAGAAAACACGAAAATCGCATTGGAGGCACAGAGTGCCAGAACACGGCATCCGAGAACCGTTTGGGCGGAACTTTGGTGAGAAGTGGGACCTTTCAGAATGTGTCGAATGCTGCAACGGGGCGACGTAGTTCACAGCTGCCAGCCGGCCCTCACGATTACGAAACGACAATAATGTGGTCGATGTAAGATGAGCGTGCCGCTGTGGGGCTGGGTTAAGGCTGTGATCACATCCTCTTCGCGAACAGCAATGTTTGTTCTAAGCCGACGAAAGCCATCTCCCAGCCAAAGCGCGCGATCACATTAAATTTGACCACACGCGATTCCCGGGTGCTATCCAGCGTGCCGGTGAAGCTGAACGTGTGTCACATCCTTTATAAGTTCTGTTCCGCGGAATCCGTTTATAGCTCAGTCAGTCAGATCAGATTCCCTTTCAGGTGAAAGAAAAGCAAAGTCGCTGGCGACGCATTTTCTTGACATTCTAACGCTGTTTAAAGTCGTCTCTAATTAAAGATGCGCTCTCTGGAGAATAGCGAAAAGGTATAAGAAATTAAAGCCTGATTCGGCGTGTCAAAGTCTCCGCCATGTTTGCTTTTGCCACGTGGATCTTCCTGGTAAACGTTTGATAGATTTGTGTTGGTTGGTTATTTTAGAAGGACAGTTCTTGCACCTAGCTGCTATTTCTGACTGCGGAGGGTCCTGTTACTAAGCTAGACACTAAAACAACGACCAGACTGAAAGCTGCAGTAAGATGGTCAGCTCGGAAAGGCAGTTTAATGCTTGCAAAAAGGTCATTGAGTCTGCACAATGTTCAACTCTAGGATGTAATCCTTGGCGTCTCCTGGATCGAAACCCACAACAATATACAGCTGTGTTCGTAAATTCACGTGCTTAAATTCGGTCATCCTTGTTTGTTTGTTTGTTTTTACTTTCTATTTTGACTTTGTTTTTAAGAGAATTTTGTTTTGACTGAAGCGTAATTCCCTTGATCTTTGTAAAGGAATTTGTGTTAGCTGGACCTGAATTCAAGTCCTGAAAATAGTGCACTGGGTGACTAAGTTTGTGAAAGACAAATGACATCAATAAACACATATTAGCCAGTCAACGACTCCTGAAATGACGCAAACAATGTGTGAGCCAGTCCAGACGTGGCTCGCTTGCAGACGTAAGTTTCAGACTTAATCCGACAGACACATTTCCGCCACCAGATTTGGGCACGACGCCTCTCGCTGTCTCTCGAGTGCCATCACCAAAACGACGCAGTCCTGGCAACTTTTATCTGAAGGAGCTAGCGGTGGGCGGAGAAGTAAAAGGAAATATTCAAGTCCAATCTATCATTTCAGGTCAAGGCTATGCTGCATTGAAAGTTCACCACAAATGGGTCCCTGCTGTTCTATCTCCGCTGCGTCCTGAACTAACCAGACGCACTCATCGTCAAAAAGTCAGTTAATTAGGAGTTCCTGCCATCCCAGTTCTTCAGCAGGCTGGAGTTTTCTTTCCTGTGGTTCGCCTCAGGTTGTCACAGTGACCTACCTGATCCGTGGTTTATATTTAGATGCGTGACTTAAAGACTGATATAAATATTTTTGCATTTTTACTAGGGGTGTACCAAATACCAGGTTTTCACTGTTTGGCCAAATAAAAATAGGCTCTAAAAGAGGCTGAATACAAATATGAATAGTACCTACAGTCATCGAAACGGGAGCATTTACTTATAGTACTCTATATTTAATATGCAATTTTCATGAAAATCTAGCTTATCTTATGTTATCAATACTATTGATTATAAACATTGAAACTTCCGGATGGGTCTATAGCCCTATATCTTTGATTCACAGTCTTTATTACCTTCTTCTCTGAACTTCATGATCATACACAGTGAGAGATTTTTTGTCATTTGCGTGTTTTCTTATTTTATTTTGTGGAAGTGGGAAACCATTTTAATTTTCTTTCCAAGTCCGGCTGTTTTACACTGGTAGAAAATTGTTTGATCGTTCATGGTTTTTAAAAATTGTCCCCATTTCTTAAATTTTCTTTTTTGATGTTTCATTTTCTTTCTGAACCTGATTATCTCACACCGTAACACCTTTACTCGACAAAGGGTATAATGTTCTGTTACGTATCTAAGCTTTTTTGTGTTACAAATTTATCGTCTTTTCATCTTTTTTCTGAAAGAGCTTATTCGCCACTGAAAGCTGATGTATGCACTCTGTAAAAATAGGCAAGATGGTCTTTGCGATATCGATCGCGTTTGTAAAAGCAGGATCAAGCAAACCTGGGACGTTGCTGTGACTTGGGCTTTGAAAGAAAAATCATGGGGCCAATCGATTTTCCCCGTGCGATTCACTGCTCGATACACAAAAAGGTAGGATGGTGGGACAGCTGCCTTTTGCCCAAGGGACAGAAATCACTGATACGACTGTGGGTTTTGTCATTTGTATAATGAGGGGCGAGTTTCCTTTCAGCCTCATTAAATGGGTCTGTTTGCACGCGGTAATGAATTTGCAATAGCTGAGCTGGGGACCATACTTTCCGAGCAGTACTGTGTTGTTTTAAGTTTTAGATATCAGAACATATCATTCTATGAAACATTCACACACAAATGCAGCCACTCACCCACAAGCACGCACGTCCAAACGCACACAGTTCCTGATTCTACCCGATAGAGGTTTTCAGCACCATGGCACGTTGATTTCTAGTTGCATCTGAATGATGTAGCACTGCTGGCAACTTAGGACGGCAGTCACGTTTCAGGGCGACAGATTGACTGCAGACACACAAGTCTCACCCTCCGCAGTGTTAGCTCCAGTTTGGGCAATTCTCCAGGACAACGGCCGAGGACTGTCAAGCACGCCGCTCTTTGACTGCTAATACATTTGTCGGAGTCGTGCTCAGCATCCATTCTGAAAATAGCGCCACCTTTCGGCAGTATCAGTCTGCCACCGGAAGTCCTCTGCGCTGCCCATGTTACACAAGTCGTGCACACTTCCGATCCATTTCCGCGCAGAAATTCGACAGATCAGTTAACTTTAATTACTCCTCAATCACCTGATAGATAGCACCAGACGTCAAACATTTGTTATTAAAGATCAGTAAGAGTGTAAATGTTTCAGACGATTGGATAAAGCTTGCGAATCTTTCTCCATTGAAGTCTTCGGACGTCGAATGAAAGCACTGACAGAGGTCCAACCGAGACCCCACCTGAAGTGCATGGATCAACCTTATTCAGGCAGAACACACTGCTCAGGGACAAAATAAAAGCCACTTACACTGGTAGAATTTAAGAAAGAAGAAAAACAACACGTGCTCATTCGAACCTGTGTATTGAAGCATACACGACTGTGTGGCTATAATCCTACACTGCATCGCGAAACACCTCAGACAAGGAAAGCGTGTATCTTGCAGCTCCGTTTGTAGCACCCTTACGTATTGGATAAACGAATATATTAGTATTTCCAGCGGGCTGTCTCTTAGGCTGTAGCCTTGAAGACGTATGCAGGTTCATCGGCTTATAGTCATAGTTTTTAACAGCTATCCGTGCATGTAAAAAATGCGAAGCCATGTCTCACGATGAAAGGGTGTAATTAGATCAAAGTTTGAGAATCGCTAGCTTTTAGTTAGTAAAGTCCGTCATCAGAAAAGATTTGTTAAAACTCGGGTTGAACTTTAAGGAGTATCGTAGATAAGAACAGTCGCAACCAAAACTCGGTGACAGCTTCTATCGTTCGTGCAGTAAATTGCCACCTCTGTTTTAATAATACTGTAAGCAAAGGAAACTTGTATGAACATGCTACGTGAACATTGCAACACGCATGAAGTAAAACATATGCATCTGAGCTAATTTCAGGCCCTAGCAGGCGTGCGGCTTAAGGTAGAAAATCTCACCTTACTCTTCAATCTGCGACCTTGCTAGGTTTCGCGTTGAATGTGTGCATGTTTGTTCATTTGTTTTGTGTGTGTTTGGGAGAGGGGGTGGTTCAGGTTGGCCGTTATTTATGATTCTCCCAGTTTTTTTCACTTTCTTCAGCTCTGCTGGAGAGGATGTTTAGGAAAGTTTCGCTTCGTTAAATGTTGCGTTTACGTTGTCTTTGGACTCGTGAGGCGTAAAACGGCATTCCAGCTCAGAAAACGGACGCAATGCCAACGAAACAGCGTCCACGACAAATTACAAGAATGTTGTTTCTGAAGAGGTGATTTGCATGCGCTTTCGTATCCAATTTCACGTTCATTAAGTCTCCACGGGACCCGTTTGTCTAGTGAAATTTAACGATATTTAGTGCGCGACGTGGAAATTTAACGATATTTAGTGCGCGACGTGGAAATTAAACGCTCATACAACCCAAACTGAAGGCGAGTTGTATAGACGCGAGGAAACCCCAGTAGCAATTTTTAGAGCTCTGACGTTACTGCATAGCACCAGCGACGTTCCCTGTCTCTCTAAATCTCGCATCAGAGCCGAAAAAGTCTTGCCTTTTTTTTCCCAAGGTTTGCCGAAGGAGACGTTTCGAAGCTCACATGACCAGCCCGTCTTTCCTCTGCGGTTCCAACAAAGCCTAAATCAAGAATGATTACAATCATCGACTGTTTAATCACAGGAATAGCGACGGCTATGCCCGCCCTCAAGGCGATAAACCTTTCTCACAGAACGCGACGCTGTTAGCGCGTGATCAGCGACCTGCTGCAACACAGATACAAGCCGTGATTTGTGAGCTTTTTTTCCACAAGCCTCGTGGCCGAGGGCTGAGGGATTTCCCACAGGATTAAACTCTTAACAGTTCTTGGTTTAAAGGGGCACTACTTGCATGAAATGGGGCTGTCATGAAAATGTTTGTTTTTCAAGGTAAAAACTATTACTAATCTGAGCTTGGCATACATCAAAATGAAGGAAAATGAATGTACTTTTCAAATAATACAGATAGAAGGACAAATGGAGAACTGAAAATAAAATATTCCTAATTAAATCACAAAGCACAGGTGTACGCACAGTCCAAAAAAAGTAAGACTGTAAAGTCACAAAGAAGGAAACTTTTTTGTGTTCTCAGATATATCAGATCTGATGCCATATTGTGAATGTCCATGCAATTCTACATAACATATCCTAATTTTGTTACATTCTCTTCTCAGATACTTGAGATATTGGAGGTCAATGGTACACACTCATTTTGGGATTTGCGAAACTTAGGATTGGGGAATGATTTATAAAGTTGCTTTACAAAACCAAAATGACAAAATGGGGTCCTATTTTTATGTAAACTTACATTTATAAATAATTATTATATGTTATAAATGCCTAAAGATTAAACATATAAATCCAAAAAAGTCAGGAAATAAAATGTATTTGATTAAATTAGAAATAATTATGCACGCCTCCCTCCCTGCTTGAAGAAAACACTGGGACACTGAACTAGGCCTTCAGTGTTGTAATTACCAATTTTAATTGAAAAGTGATAAAAAAACAAATAACTATAATATTGGAAATGTTCTCTCTCATCAGCTACACAAATAATTGTGTTTTGCGTCTTCTAAACCTTACTGCAGTTCTTTCATAAGCTGTTTACAACATCCGCAACATATCAACAGCAGTCGATATCAGTAATGCATGGACCACACAAAAAAAAGTTTTAGAGTGGATAAAAGCTGCCAGGATACAAAAACACAGAATTGTGAAAACGGCAAACAGGGTAAGAAAAATTTAAAGTTATCTTTATCTTTTTGACGAATTATGTGATATCAATAAGAAGGAAACAAAGGCTTACATTTGAGCATCTCAGTTGCAATATGATAGATTTGATGAAATATTCTCAACATCAATCTCTTCAATATCCTTATCAGAAATCTCAAATGACTTATCTTCTGAGTAGAAACTATCAACTTTGAGCTCAGAACTGCTCATATTTTCAAGAAATTCGACTTTGAAAGCACTGCCCAAAACAAGATGGTCGCGAGCTTGGTATAGCCTCACTTCATGGTGGTTTGAAAACACAAAAGTAGCATTATTTTTACATTTCAGTGACAAACTTCAAAACTTTAATCATATCTAATGATAACTTAGCAAGAAAAAACAGTTTTTACTGAGAAAGCTTAATGTGATAAAAATAGAAACAAGGTCACTATGGCGTCGATGTTATAACATCGATAGTCAAGGGAGCGAACTGTTAAGAGTTAAATCTCTTCCTGGCATTCCCAGGCCGCGCCATGTTTCATCTGATGTCATCCGTCGGGACCGACCTTGACCCGGAAGTCATGAAACTCATGGCGTTTCCTGTCGTCGACCTCATGAATGATTTTTCTTGATAAAACAAAGGTCACTGTTGAGAAATATTGCCTAGACCGACCTCCGACCCCAGGTTCAGTACAGAATTTGTTAGTTTTGCATGTAGGGGGCTTCTTCTGAAGGTCTATGGTACTGATTACTTAAGTTTACATTTTTAAAATATAAATTTTTGACATTGCAATTTTTCTTTCTTTTTCTTTCTTTCTCTTTCTTCTTTCCTTCCTTTTGTTTGTTTGGTTTTTTTTGTTGTTGTTGTTTTCAGGAACACTCGGTGTACTGTTTGCTACATTGTCTACCATAAGCATTTATTCAATATGTAGTATTCCATTTCTACATCATCACAAAGATCATTCATAAAGATGAACAAAATGTGGAAGTCTGAGACAAGACTTCAGAGAGAGAAAGAGAAAGGGAGACACTGGTTAACTCCCTTTATTTCTGCTGTCCAGTTGTGAAGTTGCAGATCCAAAGGTCCAGTGCCTGTGGGAGGAACCAGAGGGAGGGATGTCAGTCATCGTCTTTTCAATCCAGATCATCCCCTTGAGTTGGGTTAATCGCGTTAATCAAGTTATGGTTGATCACCACAGTGTACTCTTTCGGAATCTTTTGTAAGGACCGCGTGCAGCACACGTCTGGAACAGTCTAGAAGCCAGGGGGTCCAAATTAACGCATTAATCTGGATTTCGTGGCGTTCTTTCATTCTTGAACAATTGGTGAACTCCATTGTCCTAGGAGAGAAATAATAGGATGACGTAAACTACTCCTGTCAATACTGTGACTGTAGTTTCACGATAACCTGGCCTCTATAGCTGAAAGTGTACCTGCTCTACACGGAGTTTACAGTTGGTACAAATTTCAACTTTGTGGACAGGGACTACGCAGCTACATGAAAACTAAATTTTTATTTTGAACAAATGACTTGTGTTAACTACATTCCGTTCAGGAGTCATGAGTCAAAAAAGATGGAAAGTACTGTGCATGAATCGAAAGTAGATTGTGCTCAGATGGGAGAAAGAGACAAAGAAGATGGTATGGGGGGTGGGGTGAGACGAGGAAGAGGAGTGGGAATGATTATAATATAACAGGTCGTCTGATCAAGCACATGAAGAAGATACCTCATTATAAACACGAGGTGAATCGTAACAGCCCCCTAATCTCACAGACCCCTAAAACCCCTAGGCAACGCCTGTAACAGGATATTACAGCAGATGGTAAAGGACTAAATTCATCCATTGGAAAATCTGCCCTACCTGCACGTGCTTATGCATGCATTAACCTCTGCTGTTATCACTTCTAAACCAGGTGTAGCAACTGTGCTGACTTTCCAATCGAAGTCGTGATTTAGCAACAGCACAGGTAGGCTGAAGATTAATGGGTGCCAGTTGTTGGCCTCTCGAACGCATCTACAAACGCATGAATTTAACCTACCACTTCCGGGTGGGAAGAATCCTGAAGACACAAGGAATCGTTTATTTACTTGGAGGCATGCGCAAGCGCGCAAACACACCGAGGAGACATACATGCTGGAAGAGGGAAAGAGCAGAGAGGAGAGACAAGCAGAGGATACAAACATCCACCCCAGGGAAAAAATGAAATATTTAAGCAGTTTTGTTCTTCTTCTGGTGATCCCAGCCATGCGCTCATGACCCTTTTTGACTTTTTATGCGTCATCGGTGGACAGACTTCACAGCAGCGGGGACTGGAGACAGTTTGTCTTTAGGGTTCTGTCGCAAACTGCGCCTTGCTTGGTTTAGCTGCGCTCTTTCGATCATTATGGTTCAAGGATAACTCGACAGTGACAGATGATCGTCTTGTTATTTCTTTTCAATTTATTCTCGTCCTCGGTCCTTTTATCGTTTTCCCCCCTCTGAAAGCTCGGTTCCGCACTACCTGACGGAGAGGGTCGGGGTGCAGTGGGTGGATTACTGGCCTCTGTTGATGTGGTTCGGCGCGCCAGACATTTGCAGTTGGCTGTTGTCAGCACGATGAGGGAGAAGCTGCACCTGGGTGATCACACGTACAGCGTCGCGCTTCGAAAACAGAGGCCGCTGCTCCCTCAATCGATCAGCGGACAGATCTGACGATC
This sequence comes from Lanistes nyassanus, assembly GCA_004794575.1. Taxonomy (NCBI): domain Eukaryota; kingdom Metazoa; phylum Mollusca; class Gastropoda; order Architaenioglossa; family Ampullariidae; genus Lanistes; species Lanistes nyassanus. The sequence goes on from SMGT01005775.1 coordinate 20,955, forward strand.
AGATGTTTCATCCACCGCGATCGCGCGCGCGCGCGCGCGCGCACGCACACACATCAAGGCACATCTCGGGCCTCTCTCGCAACTTTAGCCCGCCTTACACAGTCATGGCGAGAAGCTAGTCTGACAGTCTGCAACCACGTACATTTAACCACCACCACCAACAACAACCACCACCACCACCACCTTCTACCCCTTTTCTTCTTGACTGTTCTGCTCCTGCCATGAAGTTATAGATTGAAATGTTATCTTCTTTATTTCCCTCTGCTGTCCGCTGTTGCCACAGGTTTTAACGACATTCCTCGTTGTGTTGTTAATTCTTCCTAAAATAATGGGCGACCACAGCTAGACAAATCTGTTCTTGTATCACCTGTTGCACACGACGCTTTATGTTACTGAAACACTCAGTTTGTTTAATCAGTTTATGTAATTTTTATCTTGCTTCTGTCTTACTCCGACCATTCCTAACAGATGATTCCTTCTGTACTATTTCCGGAACTCATCCTTGTTCTCTTTGTCCCCAGTTTATCAGAAAGAACCTGCTGTCACAGTGATTTTTGTCATACTGATTAACCCGTTAACCCCATGACAGCAAACGCTCGTCTCTTTCTCGTTTAATTCCTGACCAGTTTTGCACGTGCCGTTGTCTGGGTTTCACATAACCGAACGTACCACCTTTGCCCGTCATCAATCTTTCCACCGCCTAACCTGTTTCACTACCCACCCACCCCACGCCCCCGCTCACGCCTTTATTCATTATTACAGATGTGGTTTTCTTTCTTATGGCTGAGCGCACTGTTCGTCCAAAAATAAAACATCTCCCAGCTATCTTCATGAAATAAAATATTGTTTATTGTCTTGGACCTTTTTTTTATTTTGAGCAATTGCAAATCTTCACTGAACTGTGAGGATGAAAGAGATGATAAAATTTGTTGTTGCATATGGTTGAGGCTAATCAAACAACCCAGAGGCCTACATACGGGTGGACATACCGCAATCTTTAAAGAGCTGGCAGTCAGCAGAGTGTAATCGATGCTGGTTGCAAATGGTACAATTGGTACAATAATAGTCGGAGTGGATATACACGAATTCCAACATTTGATTATGGGTTAAAGAATGGGGGAGGGTTAGTGGGCCATGCATGCCGTACGTTATTCAGATCACTAATTAACCCTTTCGCAGTAAACGCACAACTCCTCCTGAGTATGTTATTTGCCCCGGACCGTTCATTTCTTTTAACGAGTTTTTATAGAGAAAAGACGCATGTGACTGGGGCTTGGGGTAATTAAGGTAGCAACCGAGACTTAGACAAGTCGACGTTTCGGGGCACAGGCCTTTCTTCAAGACGACACAGACAGAAGAAGGGTCATGCCCCCAAACGTCAACTTCCTAAGTCTCTCTTGGTCAAGTTCTCTTTGTTGCTCGAGGTTTTATACCAAGCGTCATAATACATAACTCTCCGCGAAAGGAAAGCTATCCACCTATCCTGGTAAATTAAAAAGAAATCATCACCCGTTAGTACCTCTAAGTCAAGGCTTTCCTGAGAGCAGACCACTGCCTTTTAGCTCTGCACTTCTCTATTCATTGATGGCGACAGTGTCCGTTAACGAAAACCGTTCAACGTTAGATCTTTGAGATGACTATGATATCAGCACCGGATCTTTGAGATGACTATGATATCAGCACTGGATCTTTGAGATGACTATGATATCAGCACTGGATCTTTGAGATGACTATGATATCAGCACTGGAACTTTTGTATGTAGACCGATATACTTTCAGAAAAATCAACAACAACAACAACAATAAATAGAAAGAAAGAAAAAGAAAACACAGAGTAGACCAAAACATGAAGAAATTACTTCAATCCGGCCGGCTTGCTTGCTTTCAAGCGATGCTAATTACTTTATCGGAGGGAGGGATAGTTATGGCAAGATATCTTCTCGGGTGAGCACACATCTTCCCTCCTCGCCAATGTTTGTATTCTTCTTTCTTTCTGCCGCCCAGGCTAATAAACAGGAGGACTTATCCTGCTGCACTCAGAATGCTGGTCGAGGGAATGAAATTTTATCCGGCTATTTTCCTCCTCGCTAGATTCATATCTCTCAGGATGCCGCAATATTGGTGTCTCATTTTCCCCCCGAAGACATATCAGCTAGCCTTGCACGACGCAGTGAGAATGCCGTCTTCCAAACGCAAATTTTATGGACGCATGGAAGCAAGACGCGCTAGCGATGCTAGGTGGTGACGCTGAGCTGCTGCAGTCTGCTGAAGGAGGTCTGATGTTATTACCTATCTTCCCTTGCATGTCTCCGCCTGGCTCCGGTCCTTGAACGGAGTGCAGCCTGTAGCAGACAGCGAAAGGCAAATGGTTCGGTTAGAGATTTACAAGAAGCGCGATTATTATTATGCCAAGCGCAAGGACTAGCCAGAACCGCTCGTATTTCCCAAGCCTGTTCCAAGCCGCAGACTAGCAACCCCCTTGTGTGTTTCTGTTTTCATGAGAAGAACCATGTGCTATGAGAAGGAAAATATAGCTGAGGGTCTGGAGGAAAGGCCGTGTGTGCGTGTCTGCTTCAAAGGTAAACAAAGATCTACCTTAGAAGTATGGGGCAGGAAGCAGATATTAAAATATCCCACAAAGCTAAGACAAGACTGTGCCATCCGTTACCCTCAGTTTGCTGAATTTTTCGGGTAGTTTTTAATGCCACCGTGAGGTCCATCTTTCCTGGCGGTGGAAAATATTAGAGATGCGCGCGACGTTATTTTCTTTAGTTCGTCTATTTCTGGTCATCTGACTGCTCTTCGTATGCGTGTCTGTCTGTCTGTTTGTCTATCTGTTTGGCTGGCTGGCTGGCCGAATATCTGGCAAGAAGGGTGGTTTTTTCTCATCCTTCCTCTCTCTTGCTTTCACATACAAATTATGCACACATAAAACACATGCAAATTATGCACACATAAAACACATGCAAATTATGCACACATAAAACACATGCTAATTATGCACCTAGAGTGGAGGAAAGGGAAACAGCGAGGAAGGGGATAGACCGACCCACCGATCGACTGACAGGCACAGACAAGAAGGCAGGCAAACAGGTAAGCACACACGTAACCCGACAGGCAGGCAGGCAGGCGGGCGGAGTCCCATCACCCTCAAAATGGTAATCACTCCAGGTCATCATCGCCTCCTGGAAGTTGGTGAAGTGCTGACTAAAAATCTTTTAGCGCTGTTGAACTTTAGGAGAAAATTAATTTCTGGAACTGGCACAGAGAACCTTGAAGTGGGCAAAGTATATGCCCGTTGAACTAACGTTGGTGCCAAGTGCTTTTGGTAAAAGATATGGGCGCTAAGTCTAGTTAAAAGCTAATACAAACTTTTTCTTCCTGAATAAATTGTTTTCGCTGTCTGAACATTCTATTAACCACCAAACAGCTGAGAAATAAGAGGGCTCGCGAAATATTTAAAACGAAACACCAACCAGAAAGACAGACGAGCGAAAATGTTGACCCTGTGTTTAGCCCTGGTTTGGATCTATAACGTCATTAACAGCTAACTCAGAGCTGATGTGGACAACGATAGGGACTTTCGTGCTCAGCAGACGAAAACTCACTGCATTATCATGTTAACTAAGGTCGATATCTGACTGTTATTCTTAACACATTTTGGCGAGCGAGCAATTGTCCGCGAAAACTGCCAGCTCCAACAAATTATACTTCCATACAGCTACAAAAGTTGGTATCATTATCAGAATTGTCCCGGCAGGCTAGCAGAAATGATTCCTACAACGCAGGCAACGACCAGCCCAGCATGTGTGGCATCTGACGTGGAATACAAAAATGCGGTTTGGCTCTCTCGCTGATCGAAGCTCTACCAGAGAGATTAATGTGGGGCAGGGTCCACTGTGCAGAAAGTTGTTTACTCGGGGTGACCCCGTTTGACCCCTTTCGATTTGATAGCCTGGGGGCACGCGGTAGCTTACGTAAGGCTGGAACTAAACGTGTCATGAATGCCCCCCAGTCTCTTTACTGTGTGCGTCTATGCAGAAGACGACACGAGCCAAGGTGACTCGTTCCGAGGGCTAATATGTTGTCGAAGGATGGGCGTGAAGCCGATTTCACGCACACGTGCACAATCCTATAGGCATATGCGCGCACATAAGCACGCAGACAAAAGGAAAGATGGTAAATAAAATATTGTCCCTTAAGCACAATGAAATTGTTATCTTTGTAAAGACTGTACAAAAATGAGCGGCTTTTTTTGTTGTTTGTTACTGACGCATCAGTAGAGCTCTAGATCACGTACATAAACGAGATGTGGCGTGCCATGCAGACTGATAGGGCTACTGGTGGCCAGACCCTATCACATAATCCTGTCACCGGCCTCTATGTACGCGCCTCTGGGATATCAATAATTAAACGGGAACTTGGAAGTCGATGGCGTAATCTGGTCACAAAGCAGATTAACAGTATTGCCTGGTGTAAAATTTAATCTTCCATCTTCATAAATGGCAGCAAAATGGAGGCGGGTATTTTCCGCACAGACAAGGGACTTGAACAAAAAGGGCGATAGACTTTTTTTAAACTTCAGAATATTGCTTTGTTAGCAGATTAAGCCTAGTTTCGCGAGTGTCTAGACAACATGGGCAGAAGAATAAGGACAGCAAGCCACTCAAAGAAAGAAAGAAACTGACGAAGGGCTAGTTGACAGACGGTCATATGAAGAAAGGAAGTAAACGAAATCAAATGTCATTACCAAGGTAGGAGCTACTTGTGCTGGTATAGAGGGGTCTACGTTGAGGTCATCAGAGGCCACGCTGGCCACCAATAAATGCGATATAACGTACCAGTCAAATGTGCTTACACTGTCCTGGAAAAGATGTCAGCTCCCTTCTTAAAGTCATTAGAAAAGTTAAAAGGGCACAGCCAGCATGGCGTCTTGTGCAGTCGTGGCTAGTAGACACTTCATGGTCGCGGTAAGCAGAACCTAAACAAAGTGAAACCCCTCTGAGTTTCTATCATACACTCATCAAGGCGCGCCACCTCCCGGTTAAAAGGAAATAACAATAAGGCCACTCGGCGGACGGACCTTCGGCAGATCGTCGTGACGTCACAGTCCGCTAGGGTGTCTAGCCCCCAGGCAGCTGCACAGCTGGAGATGCTGACGTTCTGGCGCTCAGCAGGAACTGCGTCTGCGTACCACTTGCATGACGTACACGAACGTCAGTTCCGAGACAGCACCGGCTTGACCCTTGTGCCCCTATGACCTGTTGACGGCAGGTTATGCCACCAACCCTTCATTTTTTTTACGGTAGGGGCGTGATGGATGACGTCAGACGATGATACTGTCTGTGGCAGTTTAGAGGGCGCAGTAGAAATCGAAGAAAAACAAATAGGAAGGAAGGAGGGAAGGAAGGAAAAGACCAAGGCTGCGAAGGATGGAAGGTGGGACAGAAGGATAAATCGAAAGAAATTAGAAAAGAAATCTTTCCCAAGATTTGTGGTTCTGCTGTCATTAGGATAACTCGATCTTAACGCCCGCATTTTAAACTTTTGTCTCATGAATGCTCTGCACGTTTCGTTTTATGAAGAGTCACCGTTGACAGCAAAAGAACTTTTTATTTGTTTCCTTCTTTCCTGTGGTACAGGTAATGTCAAATCGATGGCGTCATTTCTTGACAGCCCCCTTCTCAAATCTTTCCGAGTGTGAAGTGCGTTGTCTTCGCTGCTGACGCAAACGCTATAAGGACAGTAAATGCAAATGAGAAATAAAAGCGTGGGCGGTTCAGATACAAATACACTTTTCTATGTGCGTGCGTGGTTGTGCATACGTACGGGCATGCGCGCTCGATGCGTCATTGCTCCACCAGGGCGCATTTTAATTTCAGTTACCTCAGCGCTTCCGCTGCCCGTGTACGTCTGGGCCCTCACCGCGTGTTCCTTTGTCTCGCCACCGAGGGCCTGGAAACGTTCGCGTGTTGCAGCGCAGGGCCCGCTCCACGCACGTACTGTCGGCGCCCAGGGCAAGAAAGCATGAGTGGCCTTTGCGTTTCGTTCCTTACATAAAAGTCCCCATAAATTGCGCAGGTTGGACAGTGCTCACGGACATCATTATGCACGCCAAGAAGCTATGATGGTTTGGGTAACTAACTCAGATTCTTCCGTCATCTACATCGGGCTGTCTGTTAGAAGCAAACTCCGTGTTTAGCCTTAGAACTTGGCATATCTAGGTTTTATCATGGCGCAGGTGCCCCTTCAGGACGGGACAAAACACCCATCTGCCCGCCTTTCTCACCAAACCGCAAGTACCGAGGTGCCACCGAGGTAGGAGTTAGTACCATCATAATGGAATTATTATGTCTTACTGGAAAGTACCTGGCCTTGATTACGTCTGGTGTATGACGCAAGAGTTACAGCTCGTCGTTTGTGTGTCAGGTAAGGTATCTTTAGAGGGTTGTGACGTATAGGCCGTGAATTTAACCTCTCACCTTTGTCTGCGCAGACTACTGTTCCTGTAATTTGCACGACTTCGATCGTCAGGCAACTCGACAATCCAGACAGACACTACCTTTCCAGATCAATGGCTGATACTGTGTGCACGTGTGACTACGTGCGTTCGTACATGCGTGTGTGTACGTGTGTTTGCGTGGGTACATCCGTACGTGTGTTGAGCATACTTTCTCCCTTTCTGATAGTTTTCGTCTTTTTCTGTTGACGATGACGTCTGGAAACTATATCCTTTTTATCTGAGCTATTACAATCTCCATACTGTGTCTAAGGCACTGCGCGTACATCCGAACTCATGTCAAGGGCTCAGTGACTTAAACCGTTTCCGTGCAAGCCAGGAAAACTTTTCCTTTAATATTTTTTCTGTCATGAACTTCTGGTATTTGTGAGACGGTGCAGCCAGCTAGTTTTTGTTGCTGGCGATCGACAGGCCAGGTTGGTTTCTTTTCTGTTTTGTTTCAAAGTCATCAACTTTGCTAATTCCGAGATTTTTTTGGCTGCCTACGTAACTGATTGAGCTAGTTTTAGAAAACTGAATTCAACAGAGAGGGGGAACTATGTGGTTTACCGTGCAGTGGGAGGTGGGGTGATAGAGATTGTGTGAGAGAGAGTGAGAATGAGGGTATGTGTGTGAGATGGAGTGTCTGTGTGTGTGAGAGAGAGTGTGAGATGGAGTGTCTGTGTGTGTGTGTGTGTGAGAGAGAGAGAGAGAGTGTGTGTGAGATGGAATGTCTGTGAGAGAGAGAGTGTGTGTGAGATGGAACGTCTGTGTGTGTGAGAGAGAGAGAGATGGAGTGTCTGTGTGAGAGTGTGAGATGGAATGTCTGTGTGAGTGAAAGAGAGAGAGAGACACACACAGAGACAGAGAAGTGGGGTGCCGAGGGAGAAAGACTGATCTTGGCTGTCATGTTTACAATGAGATTCCAGCAGCCTTCCAAGCCAAAGGAGAAAACATATTTTTGCCTTCCACTTCGTTTCTCCGGTTCGTCCTTTTTATGATTCCTGTTTTTATGTCCCGTCGTCTGTTTCTCCTGCAGGCTTTTGGCAGACATATTACAAGCTCCCCTATATGGTCAGTACAGTTTTATGCACTGGAAGATCTCCCAGACAGAAAAAAAGTCCAAAGTCATTACCATACAACACTCGGAGCCAAGCACCAGACGTGTATGGCGAACACGATATATCTCGCGGGAGAAGTAGGCTATTTGTATTGTGCCAGCGGAAAACATATTTTTATTTAGTCTCTTTAACCTCTTATCACTGTCTGTGGGGATATTCGATTCCTGTTAATTATATTTTAAATTATAGATTAATAGCAGTTTGCCGACATTACAGATGAAAAAAATGAATTAATGTAAATGTTATATCCGCACGAAGGCCGACCTCATCAGAATGTGTTCTAGCGCGTTACGAATCTTAATATCGAATTAAACATTAAACTTTAACAACCCGCATTAATTACTTCTCTTCCTAGCGCCTGAAATGTTTGTCCCTGTAGGCAGCACCCGTCAGACAATTCCTCTCTCCCAAAATCTAATTTCATCAGTAACATCAAAATGAAAGTGACGGATATGCTAACCGCCTGTGCGACCAGTGAGCAGAGGTATTTGCATTCAAAGCTTCGATAAACTTTACCTATAAACGCTAAACTACAAGTCTATCGTGTCGGATACCACCGAGGGCTTAATTGCTTGTCAGCTAGACTCAAAACGCACATGCAGTAAGGACGGCAAAGGAACACATATTTGCTAGGCACAGGCTACTACTTTTGTCTGTCCTCAGAAACCCTGTCAGAAAGTCGCTGTGGTTTAATGAAAATGGTAAAACTCGTGTAGAGGTCAAGGCACCATTCATAAAGCGAAAAATTTTAAAGCTTGGACGGTGTCAGTTTTATAACCTGACTACCGACTCTTTCGATCGCCCATTTTATAAGCCTACCGATGTTTCTTTTATTTAAATTTAAAAAATGCTTTATGCGAACTATATCATGTTTTCATAATGCAAAGGCATCAATAGCGATAAGGAAACAAAAACAATTTATGATATATTGCTGATGAAGCTTTTGCTGCCGATTAGTAGAAACTGCAGTAGTACGCATTGTTATTGTTGAGCAGACAGTGGGCGGTAACTACAAGAACAGCGGATCAATTCAATGTATATCTGTTTGTCCTGGTCTAGGGAGTAGGCGTTTTTCCAGGGGTAACCTCGGGTCTGCCCGAGACCTAGGTCGTGTACACTGACCGAAAATATGTGTTTAATCGAAGAAGAACCTTACTTATATATTTTCCCTAAATGCGTGTGTTACCTTTGCACATTCATACTTTTTGGGCAGTGTTAAAAGAGGCTTTAACTCGAGGCACGGCTGGCTAAAAATAGCCTGCAAAGGGCAGTAATTTATGTGCCAAGTCCAAGTGAGCTCACCTCTGACCTTATCTCGCACTTCCCACCTTCCGGGGGGAGGAGGGGTAGAAAACCTGCATACCAAATGAGAACATATACGACGTCAGGTGCACCAGAGTTTAACGATCTAACACTTGTAACGTATAAATTATAGCAGCATTTTTTAAAAAGGAGACATTAGAATGGTGTGTACATTTCAGGTATGAGATCCTTATCATTTAAAATCCCTATTCAGAAAGTCTATAACACGGACGCATAGACAATAGGCAACAATGATATGCACAAGAGACTCTGCCGAGCCCTTTTGCTGAAGCATAAAATCCAACAGTTCGTCTCCAACAAGATCTCTGCCCAAAAGATCTGAGTTAGCATGCTTCCGATCCTTCCACTCTCGGGGATTCGAGAACGCTGATTGCAAACTTACATTTCATGAATACCTGACATATATCTGTGTCGTCATTTCGCCAGCAGACTGAGCCTCTAGCACAAAGTGAAGTAGACATAGTGTGCCAAATCTGCCGATTTCGTAGGTGAATGTAGTACATGTCGAGAAAAATCTGTCAGCGGGGTCATCAAGATGTTAAAAGGTGCTGTCATGACTTTGCCCGCCCGCCTTCCTGCACGGGCACGCACGCAAACACATATATACACAAACACATACACTACACATGCGTACACTCGCGCACACGCACACACACGCCCGCACGGAGACACGCGCACACTCTCACATAGTGTGGGAGAGCAGATGTGTGTCTGTGTAATTAGTGTGTCTTTCTTGCTTCATTCTCCTCCTCGATCTACCCAGACGCTCGCCACGTTGAAAATAAAGTTCCACGCGCTGTACCCAACGAGGAAACAGCAGAAAGTGGAAGAATGGGAAAGAAATGAAATCGCTGTTGCGAGACCATAACAGCTGATGAATAAATTAGTTGCCATCTTCTAACAATTGATCATCGTATCCGGTTAAATCTATTGGTTTCGACATTATCAATGTTGGATGGTTATTTGAATGGAAATTGCTTTCGCTTCGCCCTGATTTCGCACTGTGAGGTGGGGGAGCTGATGGGACATACAGTGTTATTACCCTTTAATTCATACCGATACATCTACTGCATTCTGCAGCGAGATGATTAGTAGGGATAGGCAGTTCGGTGTTCGGTGATGGAGTCTGCACAATGTTTCACTCCTGGATCCAAACCAGCAACCTTCAAACGGTAGTCTGAAACTTTTTCACAGATCTGCCCAAGCTTTAAATTATTAACAAAAAGCAATTATTGAGTCTACGTGCAGAGACTAAAGCTGGCGACAAATGTTTACGAGCACAGCAGTACTTTTTGTCATATTGAACTTCCTCAGCGCAAGTGTAACGGTTCTGAGAAAGAAAGAAAAATAATAAAGACACCAGCTGACACGCGACAAGCTTGACGTGAATAAAAAATCACCAACAACCGCTTTGTGCCCAGCGGAGTAGAGTTTCTGGTGGCTGCGTTTTTGACGCGTTCTGACTTGTTCGTTATATTTCGCGTCTAGTGGCAAGCGTTTCATTTTAATGTTCATTTCCAGTGTATTGCATGTAACTGAAGAAGTGCAGAGGCAAATGAACCTCTTATACCCGATCCCTTTTAATCTGTTCCTCCTTGTTTGACTACCCTCCTCCCTCCTCTATTTCTCTCTCCCCTCTCGCTCGCTGTTTCATCCGAATACAGCTATAATGTACAAGCCAGTGCACCACAGACTAAATTTCGATTATACGCCTTTTTACGCTAACATCTGCTTGCGTCGTTATGTTGCGGGATAGAAATAATCAAGGCTGTGTGAACGTTCAGCAAGGTCTGTCGATGGGGATGTGGGGAAGCGTTCTGCATGCGTGGGTGAGTGCGTGCATGCGCGCGTGTGTGTGTGAATAAAGGAAAAGAAGCTTTCCATACATGTAAAAACAGGGACAGCGAACCAGTCGATAACATAAAACATTTTGAAAGTTTCGGGGGATCATCCGACTTCAGAACAGGCACACTACAGAGAAGAAAAGATATTTACATAAAAGAACAACAGAGAGAGGGGTAGGGAGGCAGGGAGTAAAGGAAGGGGAAAGATCACTTATCTTTTGTTACAATCTGACTTTCACCTGGAGCATCGTGACACCTTGGAACACCTTTCAAGCTAGCCGGCTGACAACAAAAGATTATTGACGTTTCTCCTTCTGTCTCTAACGGTATTAGCTTGCTGTAGCATTTCACAGCTAATGACATCCTTGGCGCTACCCAACCCTCACCCCCCCCATAGAGGAGCGGTTGCCAGGGAAGATCAAACTTTCATCCTTAATCCCCAGCTCAGAACTTTCAGAAACCTTCAAGTTCTGCTGAATGCTACGTTTAAATTATTTCTGCAGCTACATCTGATACTGGACATTTTTTCTAGGTGCTGACATTTTGTAAAATGAAATGGCTTTTCCAGCGAACACATTTTCTGACAAACATGACCATATGTTCAGACATAAACTCTGGTCGAAAAGAACTCCGAACTGCTGGAGACTGTTGAAGACTCGTGAACAGAAGGCATCATGACGATTTATCCAACTGCACTATTAAGGTTAGAAGGGAAGTGGTGACCGTTGGGGTATTGAATTCAGGTGTAAGGTGTGATAAGCAGGGGATGGGGGTGGGGGTGGGGAGAGGAGACGAATGGTGTGAAAGGAGACGACTCAGAAGGACACAAGGAGCAAATGTAGCAGCCCGCGATCAGCTAACGCTGTACCACAACAGTCGGAAATTTAAAATGGAAGTGTGCGCATCTTCACGTGCTTCTGTGAGAGCAGCTTGTGTTTTGTGCGATTGAATGAGTTCGCTTTCTTTAATGCCCGCGCAGTGTGTGTGTGTTTGCGTACGTGTGTTTGTCTATGTTTGTGTGCATACAAGTGAGAGAAGGAGGCGCAGGTAAATATCTTTACGCGCTTGTTTATAGGAATTACAGGGAGGTGTATGTGCGAGTAAATGACTGTGAATGTATATGTGTATGTCTGGATTTGCATGCGTGCGCTTACATGTATGTATATGTGTATAGAATTCATATGTTTGGATATAGATGTGTACGACTATGTGTATATATGCTTATGAGTCTGTAAAAAGAGTCCGCAACAACATGGAGAAAGTCTCGTAGTACACGTAGCATCACCTTTCTCTTGACTACAGCTGTCAAGCTCCATTTTTTGTATTCTCTCGACAGCGTTTTGATCCTCCGCCCTGATTTGTTCCTATGCATATTTATGTCTTCTGGGCTCCGAGACAGCTGGTCTGTTTCTGTGGCCCAATCGACGGGATAATGTTTGCTGACGACTTAGATTGGTTTACGTCATTTAGAAAACTTTCAAACGCACAACAGGACGAAGATAACAAAAGAAAAAGAGAGAGAAATAGAAATGATCTGACGACTATAAATCTTCTGAGGACTCTAGAAACTATCTGACGCCTGGAAATTGTCTGACGACTATAGAAATTATTTGACGAGATTATTCATTGTTAAAGATCCTTTTGCCACCTGCACCCCTGCTTTTCGGAGGACAAGGGCTAGAACTGACACAGACGGGACAAAAGTGGGCCATACGTTCACGTCCAACTTAGTGCCTACTGTTTTGTCCTCGCCTTGACTGGCTGTGAAGGTCATTCCGGACTTCTCTCGTTTGCACTCGACTGACACTGCGATAGAGCAGTAGTGTGACACCTGATTGGAGACATACAGTTAGTCACCTCGTAAACCTCGAAATGTGTACTTTTCACGTAACGGGCTTCAGTTCGTTTAGCTATTTTTAGCTTGTTTGAACAAGTGTGTGCTGCGTGTGTGCGTGTCTATAAATGTGAGTGATTGGTGAAGGGAAGGGGGAAAATTGTCAAAATGAGTACATAACTGATTAATTATAGTTTTCTTTTACAGCACGATTAATCGGATTCACAAACTTAAGCATTACTTTTATTATTATCTCTGTCTCTCTTTATGTATATATATGTAAACGAAAATGTCTCTCAGCTCCTCTGTGCGGTGATATGCCCCTAGTTTGCTTCGGGACGTCGTTAAGGAACAAACACCCACTCCTCTAGGCTGTGGAAAACCTCATTCCTGGGAACAACCTGTTTAGAATTCACATTTAAAGTAACTTTTTGGTGACACAGTCTTCTTCCTCCTTCTACCTACTTCTCTAAGGAAGACGGAACTAATTTAGGTCGTTTGATCTGTATCCATAGAAAATGCTCAGCGTGCTGAAATCCAGCAATCTCCGCATTTCTCACCCCTCTCCCCCCAAAAAACTGTGTGGGTGTAGGGAAGCAAAGAAAAATTGCAGATCTACTCATTCAAGAAAGTCGAGACTGCTGTATTTTTTTTAAAATACACGCATGCATTAAAAAAACCTATGCATGTCAATGTGATTTGGTTTCTGTATTTAAGTCCCCTGGTTTGTTTTACCAGTGGATAATGGTTCCTGCATTTGATTCTAACCTCCTGCACAAGGTCACTGCTTTTTCGGTTGGGTGTCTTCGTTCGCTGCATTCCATTTTCCATTTTCGATTTTTTTGGAGGGGGCGGGGTGGGGAGAAGTTTGGGAGAAGACCACACGCCTCTTCCAGGCGTCCAAGCTACACCAATGTCAGTAATTAGAGCGGAGTTCCTGGTGCAATTACCGCTCCGGTAGAACGCATGCGCTGTGACGTCATCTCGCATGCGCTGTAGCTGCCTTTAGCCAAAGTGCAGCAGACGACAATGCCTAGGTTTCCGACATCGGTACAGAAGCGGACTGGATCGCTGGGCCCGCATCAAGCTGAGAGAAAGCGCGCGCGCGGGTCGAGACACGGCGAGTAAACGTGACATCTCTCTCTCCAGCAGCAGATCGTATTTCCCAGCACAAGTTTGTGTTTACTCGGATTTGCTCAAGGGCCCCAGTCATGCGGTGTCGTCTGGTTTCTGAGCCGCAGGCAACTATGAACAGTTTTCTAGCTTCTATTGAAAGGGACACATAGTTTCAAGCCCTGCACAGTCAAGACACTCCAACAGTACCGGGCAGCAGGTAAGGAAAGGCTTCAACTAAGTTTTTATGCCCTGAAGATTGCGTCATAATGTTTGTACGGATACATGCGCATGACTTTCGTAATGACTTTCATACACTGCATGCGTATGGAATGGCTTATTTTAAAAGCGATAACTCTGTGTCTTCCAATCTCTTGAAAAGTTCTGCGCGAGACTATGTCACCAAGCAGTCAGCCTTACTTTTTCAGGTGGCTTGTAATGTGTAATGATGGTAATCAGGCAATTACTCGTATTTCATGACCCCTGTTCAGCTGTTCAGCCGACGATACACGAAAATCTGCCCCCCACGCACATACTCCCCCCAACCAGTGAGCTAAAGGTATAGTACTGTACTGCGTTACTTCTTCCCGACGCCTGAATCACATCACTTGAAAAACGGGTGCGTGTAACCGTATTGACTGACTTGAAGCATTCTTGTTACCCACCCGGCGGAACGTCAGACCTGGCGTTCCGGGTACAGGAGTTTGTAATGAGAGCCACTAGACGACACGACAGTAAGTGTATATGACGTATAGGATTTGCGAACATACGCAGCTGTTAATCTTCCGTTAACTTGCGTTTATTTAGTGCATGCCAACGATGTGTTTGTGTGCTGTGTGGGATTAGGCGTTACAGCACCAATTCTTTTCTTAGGTTGGTTGTTTGGTTGTTTATTGCTTAACGTCCAGCCACAAACTATGTGCATATCAGGACAGTGTTGCTTAGACAAAGTATACTCGCTCCCACATGTGGGACTCCTGTCGCAACACTGGCTTCAGTCCCACCCATTCACATTATACTGACACCGGGCCAACCAGTCCTCGTACTGTTCCCTGTGCTGTCAGGCGTCTGGCAGGGCAGCTACTAGATTGCCAGTTTTTGATTCTTAGGTATGACTCGGCCGGTGTGCGAACCACCGACCTCCCGCCTTAACACTTAAACCACTCTTAGAGATGGGGGTGAGAGACAAAGAGAACAATAGTCTGTGTCTGCGTGTATGTTTGTGTGTGTGTGTGTGTTCATTCTTTTGCGCGAGAGAGACGAGAGAGAGAGAGAGAGAGTGTGTGTATGAGAGCAGTTATCTCCTCTGTACAGTTGTGAAAGTTTGCGCGAAAGAGACGAGTGAGAGAGAGAGTGTGTGTGTATGAGAGCAGATGTCTGTCATGTACAGTTGTGAAAGTTTGCGCGAGAGAGACGAGAGAGAGAGAGAGTGTATGAGAGCAAATGTCTCCTATGTACAGTTGTGAAAGTTTCCGGTCGTGCTTAATTCGACACAGTACTTTTGACCGCTGTTGTGTGTATAGAGGACATACAAGTGGGCCATTAACAGTCATTTGACAGCACTCCGTATAATGATAAACTGTTTAAAAAATATTTCCAGTCATTTGTAAGATTTAAAGTAAAAGCTGTATTACCAAGCCTAATCACTAACATTTCTTCCTTTGCGCTCGATCTCTCGTTCGCATTGCCGCTTTGAAAGAGTGTGTTTTATGCAATGGATAAAAATTCGTTTGTAGTTGTTAGAGTTCAGCCTATTTTGACGAAGTCATGTTTTTAAACATAATTACGCTGTGGGACTCCTTCCCCAAAGATACCAGCGTTGTCGACATGTCTAATATATTATGACGTTCATTTGTCAAACGTTAAACTTTTTGTAAAGACTGACGATGCTGCGTTGTGCTCGCGCATGTATTTGTGTGTGTGTGTGTGCGCGCACACATATTCGCATGCCTCTGTTGTATAGGGCTACTAAGAGCTTCCTGGAAATTCTGTTGCCTTCTTATATGGCATGTGTGTTTCCTGTAGACGCTACGCTTCCTCAGGGTTGCTGTCTCCCTAATTAGCGCAAAGGGCACACGTACATGACTCAGCTGTTCGCAGTAGTCACGTTTTCATTACACACGTTTGCTGCTGATTTATTTTTCAGTTTCATAACTTTCCACTGGAAGTGATTTCGGGCTGGGCTGGATCAAAGTTAGTGTCTTCTTCTCGGAGAATTCTTTCTAGTCCTAACGGTTCGTGTCACGTGCCCACTCTCACATTACCGATCGACGTTAAGAGGACGACAATGAGCAGGCGGAATAAAATAGAGCTTTTTAATACTTACGATATATCAATGCATTCACAGGATTCCAGCCCCCAACCAGCCCCCCCCCCCACACACACACAAAGAATTGCATATCTCAGTAATAGAGCCAAAAATAACTATTATTAATATATGAATAACTGAGATTGGTCATCTGTCGAGGGGACGCACGTCAATCCAAACT
This sequence comes from Lanistes nyassanus, assembly GCA_004794575.1. NCBI lineage: Eukaryota > Metazoa > Mollusca > Gastropoda > Architaenioglossa > Ampullariidae > Lanistes > Lanistes nyassanus. The sequence goes on from SMGT01005775.1 coordinate 37,178, forward strand.
ATGTCTGCACGTTAGCTATCATACAAATCTCATCCCATCCCATCGTCTACTTTGTACAAATAACATCAATAAGGCGCATTCAACGTGCCCAAGAGCCAGTGTGAACAAACAGTGATTACTTGCAGAAACGCACAACACTACGTCACACTGACATTACAGTTTGCATTACAGTCTGTATGAAAGAGGTTGCCCACGCTGCTGGCCCAACGATGACCTGATTGGAGGTTTCCTCGCCGTGTCTTCTATGATAACTTTCCGTTGTCTGACTCTTCACATAAGTCTTTGCCGAAGCCGGAACACAATCCCACGAAGATGGCAGGCGCTAACGTTGATATCACACGGCTACACAGAGAGCGACACTCCAGGTCAATCCTTGACCTTTGAACTTGCTTTTGACGAGCTCAGTCAATTACTGTCTGTTCTTGGACCAGGATTCTGTTTCTCCTTCCAGACTGTTACCTCCCTATTGTTTAAACTCGGCTACCTCCTTCAGATTTCATGATTTCTCGTTGCTTGTTTAGCGCAGATACTCTCCACGTCAGGGAATAAATTCGGTGTAACTTTACGCAGAGTCTCCAGCAATCCCCCAGCAACTAACTGATGCAAAGGATTAACACAAGGCACAAAGAACTAACACAAGGCACAAAGGCCAACACAAAGGCCTTCCAGCATAGAAACAGCAAAAAAAGCGTCTCTCTTCAGCCCAGTTTAAGTGATCAGCATCTAGAGAAATAAACCTTTATTTTCAAATCGTTTTCGAGCGGGGGTTTATAAACACTAGTAGTTACTTCATTTGTATTGAAACTGTTAATGTTGTGGCTCGCCAATAATAAAATACGTTTCTCGGATTTTTTTCACAGGCATTCAGATTAGGAAAAAAAGGAATATTATGTCTTGCTTTGAACTCAGCATGACAATGTATGAAAACGCTGTGCACGACTGAAAGAAAATTTCACACCGAAAAAGAACGACTGGTGTAGTTTTGTGTTTTAAAAAATCGCAGTGAAGTAGTATGTTGTTATCCCGAAGAGAAGGTGCGTTGCATATGCCAATATCTACTGGTTCGCGACCTTGACCAAGTCTGGTCAGATTCGCAAACGGGCGCGTGACGTCAAAGGTTTCAGTCTGTGCGTCTCTTCCGGCTCGAAGCCAAAACAAGGAAACTGCATCACAGATCGTATTCATTTCTGTGGCGTTACTGTAGGTTCCTGACACAGTTGCCACTTGAACACTAATGCAGTGACATGAATAAAATATTAATTAAAACCGATTTTACCCAGCAGACGTACCACACTGTATGACCTAATGTTTGACCTAATACTACACTATCATATATAGAAGCGGGCAAGGACTTGCACAATGTTCGTTCCTATCAAGTTTATGAAGTTTTAAAATATGAAAAAAACCAGATTAAATAGGGAATAGACTTAAGGTCGACAGCAATGACTGACGTGTGTGTGTGTGTGTGGGTGGGTATGTATGACTGTTTTGCTGGCCACACATTTCCTCAGTCCTCCAGCTTTGCATGCGTCAACGCAGCCGTTATCAAGAATCTAGGTATGTATGTTAATGTGACACGTGTCTGTTATATAATCCTTTTTAAATGCAGCATGACATGACGTCGACGTAATGTATTTACTTTCTATGCAATCTCAGAACCTGCCGTGCGTGCGTCTATGCGAGCGTGGGTGTGTTCACCTATATCTAGAACCACATGCAAATTACGCTTTAGTTTTCTGTTGTATTTAGAGAATAACTGATGTCAATAGAATGATAATGCATAGATTTCACAGAAAAAGCTAAACTGCGAATAGTTAACCAGTTAAACTCATAATGCGCATCTAAAATGAGAGATTAACTTTGCGCAGGGGTGGTGTCGGTATGTGTTGTAGTTTGACTGCTTCTACAATCAAGTTTTCAGGGAAAGTCATGCTGGTTCTGTCGAGGATACTTTGTCATTCATTTTTGCAACCTCGACATCCCACCTCCATCCGGAGCAAAGTTAACTCTTACGGTCACAGGCTCCTTCCCCGCATTGACACTGGCATGGCCAAACAGACTGAGCAAACCTCTCTCTGTCTCCTCCCTACCCTGTTTTCCTCTCACGTGCGAGCGCAAGGACACGTGCGCGCACTCGCCCATACACACACGCATACCCTCGTACAGACAAAACACAACATAGTGACGATAGCATAGAAGGCATAGGCCCGCGCGCATGCTTGCAGGATGAGAAACCACATAAGGATTAGCATTTAACTTGCATGAGAGATTGCGCAATGGTCACTGTAGGTCTGTCAGAGGATTGTTCCCTGAACTCTCTATGCATGTTTTTCGTCACCAGACAACAGTCGTGTTACTGCAATAAAGAAGACTTAAGAAAATTTCTTTTTCTCCCACTTCCGGCCACTGTTCTGGGGTTAACGGAAGAAGACTAAGTAGTAAATCTGCATAATAAAGTTACAGTTCTATGTTCGACTCGTAACGATTTTTCCCAGAAGAGAAGCGGGAACGCGGTCACGTTTTTCACGTCGAACACATGCAACGTGGAATACGCAGAAAATCGGGTCACGTGCTAAATGCTCCAACATTGTAGCCACTCCTCTGGTACAGTTGCAATGGTGTTGGCCCCGGTGTGTGGCGGGGCTCTCAAAGCTTGTCGCAAATAAAGATTAAGAATGTGACTAAAGAACTGAGTTTAAACATAGCTTATATATGTAATCCACCAAATGGAAAGAATAGCAAGTGTAATTCAATGCAGGAAAAAACCACAGTCGGTCAGTTTTCTCACATATCTCTCTCTCACTCACACACACACAGATATACACATGTGGGCCTACGCACATGCGAGTTCAACGTCTTTATAGTCCCATATGCGTTTTACAATACGTATTACGTGAAGGTTGAGGACACTGCAGGCTGTCACAGCCGCACGTCTAGTTTAAGACGGTGGGAGGTAACGCGTGGGCCTTGTAGCAAACTTTGACTCAGAAAGGACACAGATCTCACATTCACACCCAGTTTCACTAGCCATGACATTGACTGCAGGCTGTCACAGCCGCACGTCTAGTTTAAGACGGTGGGAGGTAACGCGTGGGCCTTGTAGCAAACTTTGACTCAGAAAGGACACAGATCTCACATTCACACCCAGTTTCACTAGCCATGACATTGCTGTGACCGGTCATGACAATGAAAGTGGCGCCCAGTGTCCCACCAGACATTCAAACGGTCGTCTGTCCAAGTGACGAAAATTGATGGTTAGACCGCGTCACTGTACGCGCGAGTGTAAGGTCAACGCCAGTCCCCGTACTTTCCTGCATAATAGAGCTCAGAGGTAGGTGGATTGCTGTAGTGGGCGGACAGTTGTCCGAACGTGGCAGAATGCCTGGCCAGTTTACGTCAACCGAGGATCGGGCGTGCATTCGTCAGGTTAAGAAAAACTTTACATAATCTCTGTACACAGAAGCCGTTTGGCGTAAAGCCATTTAGGCCAAGAAACAGACGAATGAGAAACTGAAGGATGAACTTTGTATAGTGTAGCGATGAACTGATCACTTCTCGACCGACATTGAAGGGTCGTGGTTTCGGATCTGTTCTGTGTTCTCCTTTTTTCTGCATGTTGTACCCTTCACATTTCTGGTCGTTTGTGGGTAGGTGGGGAGGTAGAGTCCTCTTAGGTACTCCAGCTTTCCTCCCCTTTCGGTACCCAGACCACAGTTATTTTGATGACTTTTATCTTGTAAACGGAAGAAAGTGGTGGTGTATGAGGTGATGTAGACGATTACAAAAATACCCTAATAAGCAAACCCAGGCCTTTGACAAATAATGCACCGTGAGCTGTGACAGCTCGAATGCCTGCAGCCTATTTCGCTGTCTGAGCGCTGCAGTCCAGACGTGTGATTAAAATATAAAAAGCAGTACTTTGGGATAATCACGGAGCGTGAGGGTTGTGTCTTTGAACTGATGACCTGAGTGATTTGCATTACACTGCCTCATCATACTTTGGTTGCAGTGTCTACTGGCGCACGCGGCATGATAGGGCTAATCACCGTGGGCAAACACAGAGGTCGCTGTTTCGGAAAACATCGTTTGCGAGTCCTGAATGTATGCCTGAGGTCAAACCTGTTTATTTAAAGTAATAGACACCGGAAATAAACCTTCACCACCAACTGCTAAAAAGATGATCGATCAATACTGACGCGAAACACGTCTTGACAGTTTTGGCTACACAACGGGCGTATGCCTAGTTGCAGGAAAACAAGCGAAAAATAACATTTCAGACACGCATCTTCGTACGTCTGTTTTCCAGGAGCCAGAGAGTCTCTCCCCCTTACTATCAAAAACACTCGTTTACAGCACCCTCCCCCAAAATTGAACTGATACATGGATTTGGTCTCGACCATCCGTTAAAGTGTTTACGGCTTTTTTTTTTTCGTTAGCTTGTCTTCACGAAAGAATTAGCACCAAGATACACTCGTTTCTGAAGATTTGTTTCTTTGTCTCTACAGCGCGCTGTTAGTGGGCTTCTTGCGCTGACCTTCAGAAATCTTTGAAAAGCGTCTTCTTCAAAACGAGCTCTAACGATCTGCTAATGCGTTGTGGCAAAAGACTAAAGAGAGAAATTCCAGGCAATACGTCGTCACGCGTGGGATCAGGTCTGTTTCCGTTTTGCTCAGCGGAAATGTCACCCCCCCCCCCCCCAGTTGTCCAAACGTTTATGTCGTGAGTCGAGAATTCCTTCCTCCTTAATTAATTTCCCTGTCTGTTTCTCGCTGTCGTCTTCTTGTACGTCTTACTTTCTGAGCCAGTGTATCCTCAACACAGACCACTCCCTGCAGTGTACTTGTACGTTTTCATCATGGGTTGCCTTTTGTTACCTGTATAGGCTATATATATATATATAATACTTATGCTTTAGCCTTTTTAAATAGTACTTCAAGATTCCTATACATTTGTTGATAGTGTTTAAAGTTCTTATCTTGTTTAGGCAGCACATTTTCTGTCATGAGATACGTATTGCAACAATGCACTTCTTCGTTTCTCCTTATCATTCGATTTTACGGCATCGAGGCTAAATGGTTCATCTTCCCTTTTGAGTCCACACCAGTCAGCTCAGAAGTATTATCATTTTCACTTCGTTAAAAATTTTGGGACTACAGTCAAGATTTCGTCTATTTGTTATAGATCGAGAAATTGCTCCACAAAGGGTCCTTTCGAGAAATGTAAGGAAAATCGAAAGTATATACAAATAATTTCACCAAGAAGTGAAATCACATTTTTTAATTTTTGCACACGGTTTTTGCCTCTGGACGTGCCTGATTTTCGTGCTAGCACATGTGTACGTTTCGAGACATTTAGGAAATTCTACGGGAAATTGGAAATAAAATAAGTTGCAGAGAGTTGGATTAGATTTAATACCAATGTCCACTGTTTGAATTAGTCGAACTGAACGAGACATGCACTAAGCTGCCTGATGATAAGAAGTCAGAGCACTGTGCCTGGCGACCAACTAGCACAGCAGGTAACCGGAAGCTAAACAGCTGGGTCTTCGGAAACATCGCTGCAAAATTCTGCCATTTAATAAGCGCAGCGTCTAATAGCGACTGCACAACCGGAAGTTAAAGAAAATGGTGGCCAACCGACATCAGACCACAGGGAGAAGGAGCGTAGACATATATTTCTATGGACAGAGACACTGCAAGCCAGTCACGCACGCACGTTGTCTCCTATATAACTGACTTGGACAACAAGAAACATTGCTGTCTGCTACCTAGCAGCTCATATCATCCCGCTAGCCAATTCTAGGCCGGGGGGGGGGGTCCTGTTTCTCAGGTTAACACAAATTTAAACCAAGAAAACAAGACTTAGAGCTAAAGACCTCTAATTTATAGATAGTGTCCTGTTGAAGTAAAAATCTTCAAGGTCAAAGTTTGGAACCACTGAATACGATTTTGGACAGGGAATTACAAGAGGTGGATACATAGGAATGCGGTGAATGGGTTAGTTGGAAAGCAGAGTTGTGTGCCGCTTCAAAGACGAGAGAAAAGTGGCATAGGGAAAAGAAGGCAAGTTGCATTTGTGTCAGTTCCCGTCTTGGTTGTCACCAAGTCGGGTTCCCGAACTTGTCGCCCTTCTTGGCTCAGCAGAAAATCAATAGCAGCAGGCGCCAGCTTCTTTGAACTGCTCCTATCGAGCCATTACGGTCAGCGGCGGTCTGCTTGTGACAGAGAAGGCGTAACTGCTTGGGATTTTCAGTCGAGGGATTATCTTTGTTGTTGCAGTTTGATGTTGGTGATGGGGGTGGGGAAGAGGGGGAGGGTTGTTGATTTTGTCTTTCTTTGCGATGCAGATGAAAGGGGGGCTCACCCCTTCGTGCATTCAAAAGAGGCCGCACGTTAAAAGAAGAACAAATTTGTCAGGCAGCGATGTTTTCAGATGCAGCGGATGTCCCAACTGAGATTCTTCAGCATCAATACTTCTTTCACCCTTGACCTTTTTGTCTCGAGGTGGTCGAGAACGTGCAGGGGTAACATTAGTCGATTAAGTGTCCGTAAGGATCAGAGGTAAGTTTAAAAACTGCCACTGCAGACCCAAGGACAATTTATCTGCATGTGTGGATTGCCTGACTGGTTTTTGCAGCGCTGTGAACGATTCAACCTCGGCGGTACTTGATATCAAACCTTTTCTTATCCCCATTACATTTTGAGGGGGCAAATAGCCAGGGGGTTAATGTGGAATCGGTGTAGCGCGCAGCTATTTCTTGTGTCAGTAAATACGCCAGATGATATGGCGTGCAAACATGACTTCCGTGTCTTTGGTTTACAGTATATAAGTTTAAACTAGAAGCATTGGTCTTTCTTATCCTAAGAAAATTTATAGTTGGCTTGCGCCTGCCGCAAGATGGGTAGGTTTTTTCGAAACCCAAGAAACACAGACTTTGTTGAAGAACGCTCAGCAGTGCGGCATAGGATTCCAAAACAGAGACTGCGAGTCAAACACGGATCATCATGTTGGAAAGGGAAATATTCTACCGCTTAGCCACCCATATATGATTATCTGTGGTTTTATAATTAGCTCCCGACCCTTCTCGGCTCCAAACGGGACGCAGATCGAACGCCCTATTCCTGTCTCCATTGAGAAGGATAAGTAACACTTCATAATCGGATTAGGATTTGATGGGGGCCTGGATAGCTCTGTGGGTAGAGCTGCGGACTAGCGTGTGGAAGATTGCCGGTTCGAATCGAGGTGTGGCCAAGGATAATTTCCTGGAGTTAAACGTAAGGTTGTTCAGATTCTATTAGGCCATCGCGCGGACGTCAAACTGCTTCTCTGCACTGCCATATTACCGCAGATATCAGTCTGTTGGTTCTTTCAATGCTTAGTAACAGGACCCCATTCCCCCTTCCATAATGTTAAACTCTCCGCGAAGGGGAAGCATTGTCCCTCTAAAACTGTCTGCCTGGCTACCTGTAGGATTTGATATGCCAGAGCAAAGCCAGATAGAAACCGGCTCGTAGTCTGCCCTAAACAGATCTTTTCTATGATCTGTGGCCAAGGCTGTAAATAGACAGTGTAACGGTCGTTATTGGTCAGACACTCGAGTTGATTGGCGCGACACAGTGCCACAGGAGTGCAACAAATCTTACACCACAAGTTAACGAGCAGTCAGTCAGTTCAGACACATTTACATGCAATGTCCCACGGATGATTTTCTATTCACAAAATTTGTGGAGTACGGCTGTCATTTCGTTTCCCTGGTACTAACAACCGCTGAGAGCCTTTCAGGAAAGTGTTGGTGACAAATGGCTTTTCGGCAGTATAACGATGAGTGGTCAAGACAAGGGGTATTCTTAGTCTGTTTGGTATTTAAATCTGGGGTGTTATTGGGATAGAAGCCTATTCAGGTTGATCAGTGCAAACCAATGTCCAATGTCCTTTTTTTTATTTCGCTGTTTTGACTTCAAGGAATTGTAGATTTTGGAAGGTTCGTGGAACGAAGGATAAGCCGAATCGTTTTGTTCAAGTTCGATGGAGACGAATCATCTACCTCTGTTCACTCAAGGCAGTATCTGCTGGGGGTGGGGGGGGGAGGGGTTCGATTTTTATTCTCCTTTACCAAAGGCCTTTCTTAACCAGTCGAATGTGCGTCTTAGTTCGCCGAACCCAGCAATGTTTCCAGCAAACAAAGACACACATTCAGCCGGTTGAGAAAAGGCTTTATCCAAGGAAATCATGGAAACATTCAGGTCAAAAAGCTGTATGTGGACAGATATTTGGAACCTGGAGGGTTGTTTTCTCTTGAATACATTGCTATGTGGGCCACGGAGGGTTCTTCAAATGTAGGTTATAGTGCAACCAATAAAATTTACCCTCGAGCCATAGAGCTGTCAAAGTATTTTTAGCAAGAGCTGCAAGACTGATGAAGGTCCCGGCGATTGTCATCAACTGCTTTGTCGGGAAAGCAGCAGAATGGTTTCACTAACTACGATATTAACAGCAACAAAGTTTGACGTGCGCCGCAATTTTCTTTGTGCTGACCTAATCTCTATGTTTTTAGATTAAAAGCGGATTTTTTTTTTACAGACACGCAGAGGTAATTTTCCCTTTAAATGTGTCAACACAAGCGTTTTGCGACTCATTAAAAGCTTTTGTTACTTTATCGTTGAAATACAAACAAACCTCACGGGGCGTTTTTTTCTCTCTCCACAATACTGGTCACGGCTCTAAAGAGACAGATAAAGAAAACGCAGTGCAAACAGGAACGAAATAATCCACGAACGCTTTTTGCTAATATTTGCAGTTTTTATTACTTTCTGATTGGTTTTTGATCTGGCGCTGTACGAGTGATAATCAGTTCCAGCAAGTTCTAACAGTTCTCGGGTCGCGAGATTTGACAATATTACAAGAGATCGTCACGTCATTGCCTGTCCGATGTTCAGCGGGAGTGCACTGCTTAACTGTGCTGTTCAGATTTTCTTATGGTTTCTGTTAAACGAAAGACAAAGTACCAGGTTAAACTGCAAAACATTCTTGTTGTCACCCTAACACCATTTCGATCACTTTTTACAGCTTATTAAGTAAGTAAAACCAATTTGTGATTCAGAGACTGACCTGATGTTTTGAGTTTCTTCCCAGCCCATTCTACAGCACCCAGCGTCCAAATCGTCGTCATCTATAACGAACCGAAAATCGGCATCTAATCTTAAACTTGGATTCACTCTGGATGAAACTTAGATATGTATTAAAGTAGGATGGGCTAGTTCCTTACATGTTTCATTCTACTAATAGTCGAAATATCTGAGTCTGGTTTTATTCTGGCCCTTAGACAAGCGCTATCTGAAATCTAGAGCCAGCCACACGGAAATCAAGGAAGGCAGTGAAATATTTCATCAGTTAAGACCTGAGACGTCGTATGCGTGTCGCTGTAGCTAAACTGTGGTTGACGAGTCAGGACTGGTCAACAGAGTTCCACACAGTATGAAGCCTCGAAGTTCAGGAGCCGTAGTCATGGCCGTTAGTTACGCCTAAACCAATCGCGATCTGATCACATGACAAAGTATCGGTTGGCGACCTTTGTTGGCCAATGGGAACGATGGCTTGTCACGTGATCGCGATAGGTTGAGCTTAATCAACCGTCACGAATACGGCTCCAGATGTTTCGTGATAAAAGTGCAAGCCTTTGACACCATGTCACAGCTAGCTCATGGCTGTCGAAGCAGATCACGTTGTTAAATTTTTTGCTGTAAAATCTCCATCACATTGATGAGGAAAGCCCTCCTCTTTATGGATTGTCACTGCCGGTTGTCTTACTCAAGGTTGTGCCTGTACGGTCAGCATCAGTTGTTGTTGTTGCTGTTGCTGTTGTTGTTGCTGCTGCTGCTGCTCATGAGGACGATTATTATGATGATTATGGGTGGATAGTGCTTCCACTTTGCGGTGATTTTACTCTGGGAGGAAGGGGAGGGATTTTGCGAGAGGCACCCAGGTGTAGTTGTGATGTTCTAAACTAATGGTGGTACGGGAATGATTTTCTGCCTGCTGGTTGATGTTCTCCTTTTGGCACTCCTTTGCTGCTGATCCACTTGGTGGCTCGTTGTTTCTGTTTCGCCGACCTTATTGCTTCCCTTGTCCTAGGTTGTTTTTTCTTTACCTCCAGGTTTCCGCATTGGATGTTAATTACTTATCTGTTCATTTTAATTTTATTGGCTTTCCTAGAAGTAAATCTTTGTAATTTTTTATGGACTAAAGCTTATAGGTTAAGTAAATTACAATTTTGAAATATAGCTATCATCTGGATGGTCAGTTACAACTACCCGCAGAGTCCTGTATAACTCAGCTGGTAGAGCTGCAGACTAGCATGTGGAAAGTTGCTGGTTCGAATCCTGGTGTGGTCAGGGATTATTTCCTGGGGTTATACATTGTGCAAACTCCATTCGCCCATCTCCCCGCACATTAAACTGTCAGTCCGCACTGGCCATCTTTCTGCAGCTGGTGGTTCTTTCAGTGCAGAGCTTAGTAATAGGATCCCATCCCCTTTATAGTCCGCCGTGCTGATATGCACCCAATTCGCAGCGGGACGTTAATCAATCAATAATCAACTAACTACTACGTGCATCATGAGTTCTACAGTAAAATGCTATAATTAATTTTTTAATTCTGAGGGTTTGGGAAGGATTTTAGATTTAGAGCAAGGTTCTAGATGAATGCTTAAAGCATCACCTGAAAGCATCCACACACACACACACATACACATTGTGTAAGATGTTTACCCACTTACAGGGTCAAAGTACCACGTGTCTCACTACCAGACAGTCCTACTAAATTGTATCATCTGTCAAGAAAGAAAGGCTGGTACATGAACTAGCGAGCATATATAGCCATAAACACAAAAGCACGTGACAGATAAATTCTAGCTGTATCTTTCAGAATACATAAAATTCATGCTACAAGCTGCTAGTAACAAGCAGTATTGAGCGAAGTTTCTGGCGTACGGCTTTGCTTCCTGTTGGCCTGACCTTCCAGTGACACAGCAAGTAATCATTACAGCAAACTTCATGGAAAAATCAATCCAAATCCATTGTTTTCTCTGCCTGCTTCCGACCTGTGGTGTCGCCTTCTCGTGCGTCTGTTTCTATTCTGAAACAAAAATCTCGCTGTTTCATGAAGTAGTTTTTCCTTCGAGACAAATTATATGACTTCTTGTATCTGGTACTGAGACTCGTGGCACATGGACGTTGTGACTGGCTGGACTTCTTACACAGCATAAGATAGGAATCTTTTACTGGGATCCTGGTTTTACAAACGACCAGTGAAACCTGCTGCCTTTTGTTCTTTACATTGTTCAGCTGAAGCCTGTGTGCAGCAAAGATTTGACAGACGACTGATTGTTGAGCTGACCAAAGGGTGCCATGTTTAGCTGCAGAACACCTTGCTATCTTTCTCGTTTGACGTTTTACACCGAGCACATAACTAAAACTATGTTATGGCAAGAAGGCTGCACTTGGAAACGGGCGACACGTCAAGAGGATGTACCTGTAATAGAGACAAGATCAGAACGTACAACCCACGGTTCTCGCTGACATTTTGCTGCAGTGCCGCGCTACTGGAACGTCTTTTCTGTGTATCAATGTAGGTCTAGTTCACTCTGCAGATTTTATCTTGACATAGCAGAGAACATTTTATATCTGTGACAAGTTATGATAACATTTTAACCCAGATGATATTTCACAATAATATAAAACATTTTAAACACGTATGTCTTTCTATCTTGACATTAGTATTCCTGTTATTTTCATTTTATAATTTGTCCTGTTAATTCTTCAATTGGCAAGAGTTATTACAAATTTACAGTTCCTTCTACAGCCGACAGACAGCTGAGAAAGTGGTTAAAATCCTACTCGTCCCCCACTCACTAATAGAAACATGCACACAGGTAGGCAGACAGACAAACGAGCGAAAACCAGAGTCTTGTCACGAAGCATTTCATGAGATAGTTACATGATGCATGCTCGCGCATGCTTCTGGCATTATGTCCGGCTGTTTCCGTTATCTTGCCATTTGCCGCGGAGCCTTATTGGATATTTTGGCATTTATCGAAAGCCCGCAGTTGATCGTGCTAATAACGAACACAGCGTGAGCAGTGATAGCTATTCTAAGACACCCTCTTCGCTGCGCCTGCAATGCGAGAAGCCAGCGTGTGCAGTGTTGAAACAGGCCCCAGAGGTTTGCCAGGAAGCGAAGAGGTTTATGGGTATCGCGTGCAACAAGATGCTGTGTTTATTTAAAAGAGCGTGTGGGCGTGTTCAGCTCTTCAGACAGAGTCCTTGCCACTTTCTGACTATTCAGTCGTTTCCGTTGTTGAAAAAAATACTAACAATGTTGGAGGAATGTTTTTCTCCCCTGTTGAGACAAAAGTAATTTACCCCGCTGCTCTTGTGGGTTGGGTTGCACGAACATATGTATCTTCTGTCTGTACGCAAATATGCCGTAAATTTCCCAGGAAACTTCGATCCAATAAATACTTACATATGAAGACTAGCTAGTGGACCCGGCCTACTTCCCCCGGAAACAACATCCGCCCCCTCCCCCAGAAAAACAGTCCGGATATAGAGCTCGCCATTTGAGTAGCTACACACAACGGCAACTTGTACGTTTTGGGTCAAGCGAGGCAAGAAAAAGTACTCTTCGTACGAAAGGGAACTTTGGTGATCTCCTTTGCACGCTGGTCGCCGTGTACACGTGTTAAGGGTCTCGTCATAGTTATTATTTTGTTATATATAGGTACAGTGTCGGAATATGGCCTATGACTATATATCTGGGGGTGAAAAGGAACGCCCATGCCGAATTTGATGTGGATCGGTTCAGGCGTGCGTATTTGTATCACATCCCCCCCCCCTACACACACACACACACACATTTGGCTTTATATATTAGAAGAGTAACTAACGCTGGGGCAGTCAGCTGTGGACTGCAAACAGAGAGGCTCAACCTTACCCCGTTATGCGGGGCTTACACAGCTCGACTAAGTCGGATGAAGGCAGTCATAAGAAAATATACTCCATCAGTTTACAACAAAACATAATTTAATTTTTTAATTGGGTGGAATATTCGTTACAGACGCGTGCTTGCACGAAAAATCTCGGGGAGAAGCTTTTTTTCCGAGAGAATTTCACCATCGAAATGAGATTATTGTTTTAATGCACGCGGTTGGACAAGTTCTTAATGACTGCTTTCAGCCAAATTAGTCAAGCTACATCAACTGCGCAATATAAAGACGGTAGGTGCTGGTACACTGATCGGGTTTAACTAGATGTTGTGGGGAGGGAGAAAGTAGTAAATATGCAGTACATATTTTGACGTATTAGTGATAATATCAGATGTAATGTATCTGCTACACAATGTAAAGTAAGATTTCTTATGTCATTTGCTGAGATAGTATCTTTGTATGATGTTATGGGAAGGATTTTTTCTGAGATTAGATAAACGTTTGTATTGTCCGAGTTTATCTGATGTCAAGTAATGTACCAGCAAATAACGCCTCTAATGTTGCTTTCTCTGATGAGTAGCTTTAAGGCACAGTTGACAACAGTTGACGCTAACTCCTGCAGTAACTAGATTTAGCACATGAAGGAAAAAAAAAAGAGCGCGTGCTTTTACCATTTTAAGAAACAAGTGAAAAATGTATTTCATAGACCGAGATTCGTTTTTAAAAAGGGTTCCGCTTTGGGGCCTTGCCAAAACATGAAGGGTGACATTTTCTTTTTTCAAGACCTTTCCCGTTATATCGATTAACTGACGACAGAGGCTTTAAACTAGTGGTTCTTTCTTTAAGGACAACAATTCGCGCATAACGGGAAAAAGCAGTGTGCACTTATGGCACTGTGGTTGAAAAAGTAGCAGCTTGCCTAAACCCAAAGCAGTGTGCTTTTACCCGCTTCCACCCAGTGATTTCAAACCCTGTATTTTCAAACGTGTGTTTTGAGTAATGCGAGATTTCCTCACAAACGGTAATGCTGGGAAAAGTATTATTGTTAAATTCCTGCTGTCTGGGCTTCCTTCTGCTGTTGCCGAATGGAAGAGACAATGTCACGACTGCTGAAACCCTGCTACGTGAGCTGATGACTATTGTGGCAGTTTACAAATGGCGGGAGAGGGGAAGGTGGAAATGAGCTCCACACAGTGGATAATATCCACACTGACAATGACACACTGACTCTTTCTCACTCTCTCTCACACACACACGCGTACACACAGAGGGGGAATGGGGATGGAGGGAGAGAAGATACAGTGCAAATTTTACATTTATGCAAACTTAAAACCACCTATCTGGTAGGACGAGGACAATGATAACAAATTTGCGACACTTTCTTTTTTTTTTTCTTTCTTCTTTCTTTCTGATTCTCGCACCTTAAACATAAGAGGGAACGGATGCAATGTGTTCTGTGACAGGCAAGACAGCGCTTTGTGTGTGTGTGTTTTAAATGCTATCAAAAATAAGTAAATCTTTCTCAGCTTCTCCCAGCGTATTCCACCTAGATATTCACACAAACCTGTGTTGTTTTTGTCAAATGAACAGCGAACACAAACATCCTCTCTTCATCCCTAAAAATTAACGGTCGAAACTGAGCAACGTGTAGACCACCATCTTAAAGGTTACCAGCAAAAGCTCGTCACAGAGCTGGTTTGTATGAACGTAGAGCATTTTATTTGCATTTCGGGTCATAAGAGCGGTCGTAACCCCCTTTCGCGCTGTGGATTTTACATTCACGTTTACGTACAGAGAAGAGTTACGAACGCCTATGCAAGCCCTTCCAAGAAATAACGTACGGTAGTCGTACATTTTAACCTGCTGATACCACGTTGTGTGTTGTCGCAAGTCAGACGTTGATATGATCGCAGGGCTGTCACGTTGCGCGCGATGTTCGTTCATTGACGTCACTGAGCGTAAGCCCGCAGCAGTTTATGCGCATGTTGTACGCTTGGACTTCAGCTGCAGTAGTTGTGTTAATATGCAAAAGTACTCTCTACCCTTCATGGGTGACTCAACCTCCTTTTCCCCTCCCCATTTATCCCTCTGTTCTGCATCTTGGAACTTATTTGCTGCTTCGTGCAGTGCGATTCGTGGCCACCTCTAACTGTACGGGGAACTCTACGCGTGTGCGAGTGAGCGTGTGAGCGCTCGCTGGCGTGCGTTGACGCCATCGTTAATGAGACAGAAGAGGTTTATCACGATTTTCCTCAAGGATGACGCCACTGCTTCAACACTTGAAACTAGCAATACATCTGTAACATATAGCACACACA
The DNA here is from genome assembly GCA_004794575.1 of Lanistes nyassanus. Taxonomy (NCBI): domain Eukaryota; kingdom Metazoa; phylum Mollusca; class Gastropoda; order Architaenioglossa; family Ampullariidae; genus Lanistes; species Lanistes nyassanus. The sequence continues at coordinate 52,478 of SMGT01005775.1, forward strand.
AGAAGGACTCGAGCAGCGCATTGCGAAAGAAACTGCTGACTGACGAAGGAACCTCGATATGTGGGTATAGGAGTATAGGAGAAAGAGCCCCGGAACTAACTCTTTGGTGAATCCGTCATTATCCTTACAAAATCCGTTTGATCCATACGCTTGCTGGCTCGCTCGCTCTGTGTTCAGTTACACACCTGCCGCATCAGTCTGTTTGCTATGACCATTAGAAGTGGCGCCTTCCTGATGGTACGCCCCACATCAGAATTAATTATATCGACCGTTGATGTGATTCAGTACTTTTGCCTTCTAACCGATTCTTATTATTTGTTTGGATGCGAATTGGGGTAGACGCTGACAAAAGCAGAATGTCTTCTTTTTCAGAAGGATGAGATGGAGGAAGCGAGAGGTCGCGAAATGTAGGCCCCTTTGACGCAATTTGAGAAACGGGGTTAAAGCTTTCTGCGCAGTTTTCCATGTGGTCTAGAATTGCTGGAACACACACACACACGCACACGCACGCACCCACAAGAACGCCGGCAGAAGCAGACGCTAGGCAGTTTCAAGCTGTTCAATATCCGGTCTCTAGCCTGTACCAGTGGTCCCCGGGCATTTATTTTCTTTGTGCACACTCGTCTGTAGCCTGGCTCTGATGGGAGGCTGATAGCGTTGCCGAGAATTGTCGAGAAGACAACAGCAATTGAGGACTAAACGCAGTCCCGCGGCTTTCCGGCGCTTGTCTAAAGGGAGGTGGGAAAGGAAAATCGAAGAACGGAGGCATGTTGGGGTTTAGATTTCGTTGTTCCTGATGCTTCTGATTAGAAAAGCACTCCTAACTGAAACTGACTAAAGGGTGAGTCGCCTGAGACTCGTAGCGTTTGAACGCTTTGTTCTATGAAGAACGTGCATGCCATTACGCGCAGAGACGATCCAGGTAGCCATATATGTCAGAGCTGAGGTGCACTCTCATTCGCTGGCTTAATGTTGGATGGATGTTTTGGTGCATTTTGTGTAGAAAAGGGATCCCAGACCCTGCCAACACCCCCACCTCCCCCAACAAAAAATGTGCGGAATAACCGCTAGGCGAAATCACATTTGCTCTAAAACTCAGTCAACAAGCCAACCAGTGCGTTCGTGCTTATTTGCATGGCGCTGAGAGACAGAGAGAGACGCGCACGGGTTAGGAGTAGAGGCCAGTACTGGGGCAGGAAGCCACACTAGTTCAGGTACGCATCTGTCCACAGGCAGCTCTATTCAGTTATCTAGTTTTAGTTTGTATCCGTTTGTCTTGTCCTGACGAGGGTTTAATACCCCGAAACGTTGACTCTATTATTGTGAATTTTAGCTTGGTTTAGTTCCTTTGTTGGCAAGTTATATCATCTAACGGGGCGTTCTGGCGAGAGGGTGGGGTACAGAAATTTCGGCACACTATGTTTTCTTTCAGTAAAGTCGCCGTAATATTTAGATCATTTAAACGGATCCTTCGGACAATTATGTGTACGGAAACATGAAACCAGCGCTCGTGCAGTACATGGGAACTTTATGCCAGCACGTGGAAGACAGTATATTTACATTTTTAAATTATGTAGTTTTCTGTTTTCACAGTACGATTAGCGGCAAAGCGTGCATTCGACTAAAGCGCTTTTGCGTCAAAGCTGACAACACTTAAGCGATTGTCCGTTCATGTTACGCGCACCATAGCATTTTTACGTGACAGGTAATAGGAAGAGGTCAAAAAAATTTTGGCATAGCATTGTCTCTGTGTGAAGTTGCCTAGAATCCCCATACAAATGAGGAGTTGTTGGTTACAAACCAAAACTCGTTACCTGCAGGAAATGATTTTCTTCAAAGACGGAGGCGGCCATAATCGATTGCCGGACCTTTGTTTTTCTTTGGTTCCTTCTGTTTCTGAGCACGAGCGGGATCTGGGGACTTGTAATGATAGAAAAAAAGAACTTTTCTACGACACCTAGAGCCAGAGGCAATAAGAGGAAACAAATGGCGTTTTTAAAGGTACAGGTGCATGGTTCCGTCCGTCCATAAATCCGTCCAACCGTCTGCCATATGGCAAGAGAAAATGCCATCGTTAGTGAAACTATAGCGCAAATGAATGAGTGGCAGTTGTAAGCATGGCCCATCCTCACCTCTATCCCTCGTTCTGAAAACGCGTGCTTGGCGGTTGCTAGGGGTAGTTTGAAATGGTTGGGATTTAAAAAATATTTTGAAAGGACAAACAGAGAAACGGAGTTCAGCGTCGGGAGTCTCCGTTACATATGACGAGCGATATCAGTAGTCGCCTAGTCTCGGGGCTTATTGGGACGAGAAATGTGTAGAGGGACAGTTGGAAATGTTTGCTCAAATTCGTGTCCAAAGTCCAGGTTACCTTTGTTAATGGGAATGCCAGTTAAGTGAAACTTGTTTGGTTGTTTTGTGACGAGCGTTGATAGGGGAAGTATTCAAAACGTTCGTTCTAATTCACTTCAGAAGCCCGGATCCCCTCCCTGTAAATGGAAGACACGTGAGAAAACTTTTCCAGAAGTGAATCTAGTGACCATAAGCCGAAAACTAGAACAGAAAGAAATCTGTGTTTAATAACATACGATATTTAAACACACAGTCTCGTGTTATATGAAAGCAAGCGATAGCGCGATATGGAGAGAAATATTACTTGTTCGTTGTGCAGCACCATCTTGCATACAGCTTTAAATTATCCCCCCCCCCTCAGAACAAGCACACTTTATCTTGCCTTTCATCTCCTAAGGTATTGTGGTAGTTCCTACCTCCATGCAAATCTATCGTCTGCTATCACAACGTCCATCCATCTTTCAGTCAATTCATCTGTCCGTCTATCCATCCGTCCTTCCAACAACCTACTCATTATCTTTACGTCTGTCCATCTGTTCGTGCCCTGCTCTTGCGGAAAGCTGGCAAACGAGTACACAGTACTTTGAAAGCGTGATGTTGGACCTTCTCCATAGCTGTGCTAGTGGCGTAGCCAGAGGGCTTAAGGTTGCAAAAAGAAAACAGGAAAACAAAAAGTGAATAAGACTGTTTTTGCGATGTTTCTTATGACAATGACAATTTAAGATATTTTAGTTCTAAGATTAATTCGACCACAGTACGATTCCTGCAATAACAATCTCGGGGAAATCTTGCCTCTACTGCGCTTTGCCGCAAATATACATGACTTTTGAAACGAAAGAGAAACCTGAGCGAGATCAGGGATGCTCCAAGCTTCTCTACAGCCGACATTTGAAGCCCTTCACAGTTGATCTCTGAATGATGTGGATTCAGAACGAATCAAAATATGGAGATGATGCATTGAAGATGGGGACGGTATTTGTTCTCACCACTTCGGGTCCCCGCAAGCAAGAAAGACGACGCCCCAATGGAGAAGGTCGGTAGTTACAACCAGACATAAAAACAGTTTGCTGAAAACGTCAACAAAAAAAATTAATCAGCAAAGTCATACACTTGAAACTAACATTTTTTTAGTAACTTGCAGGCGGACCTACAAGTTAATTTGACGTTAAACTGTTGCACGGTCGCGTGCCAAGGCATGAATGCGTGAATGAGGGCAGATTAATAGCCATTTATTATACATGCATTCTCTTTTTCCATCAGCCCTCACTCCGGTCTTGACTCCAAGGGTAGTATGTCGAATCGGATGAAATTCCATCTGTCAGCTGTGACTCTTGACCTGACGAACTTCAAAGACTTCTGCTAAGTCATAAACCGAACAAACATACAGCCGTAAAACTTTTAAGAATAATGCGTTTTGACAGACGCCCTGAAGATAAGATTCATTTCCATCCAATGTCACATTAAAATGGCATTCAGGATGTAGGTTCACCTCCCCCCGCAATATTGTAGTCTTGTTTTTAACATCTGACGTTACAAGAGGGTAATGTTCAGGTGCCTTGCCGAGAAGCACATTTGAAAACGTCATTTACAACCTGCCTTCCATGCCGTCACATTAACATTTTTGTTTTCTTTATGACTTTAATGCCACCAGAGGTCGTCAAAATCCCATTTTTTTGTCGATTTTGATGACGTGATAAAAGATGAAACGCATTTCCCAAGAAGGCTTGCCTGGTTTTTCTGAGTGACGCATTGTTTGTTTTAAAATCACTGGCAAGTTTTAACTGTGTATATGTGTTGTCATACTACATAAAATCACGTATTTATAGCTGCGTAAAAACTGTTCACGTCATACGACCGTGCTATAAACAGTTGTCCCTAATTTAGGATGACAGCAAATGGCAAGAAAAAAGGATGCTGGTTTGTTTTGAAGAAAAATGTTCTTGGTAAGGGAAAAAAAGGTCATACTAAGAGAGAGGAGGGCTGTGAGATGAGAAGCGGTAGGTGTTTAAGTGATGGGTTCACATATTAATCCTCTTGATTAATGATGTTTTTCACGTAGGACGTGTTAAGTAACTGGAGAAGACAGAAGCAATTTTAAACAAGCAATATTTACTGTCTTGTCTTGTTTGCCTTGCCATGATTTGTAGTCCTTTTTGCACGTCTATTTTTGTGTGGCATAAATAATTGCACAACACAACAAATATTTGCTCTCGTTAAATATAGGCGCGTCTGCAGTACAATGTGTGTGTTTGTGTATGTGTGTGGATGCGTATGCGCGTGATTATTTCCGTCTTTGTGGAGGTATGGAGGGTGCTCGTGTGTGTGCATATGTGCGCAAAGGAAAGAGGCGATGGAATAGAATGATGTGGATTCAGAACGAATCAAAATATGGAGATGATGCTAAAATTTATTGTTTCCACATTTATGATTTTTAATCTTCGGAATGCGGCCAAGTGCTTCATTTAAGAATATATTAGATGCATGAAAATGTTATCCATAATTCGTGATTAATAAAGCTCAGTTTTTCTTTCTTTCTTTTCCTACTGTTCAGGCTTACGACAGATCTTACACCTTTATCGTTTCCTGTCTGGAAGTCCCTGGCTTAGTACCATTACCAGTCCGTTTGGTACAGATAAAAGAAAAGGCTGCCCTCGAGTATTTTATTAAATACTCTAAGCCGATAGTAAACCAAGATCAACAACAACAATAATAATAACAACAACTACTACAATGTAGTACATTTTTGGCTAAAAACTACTTCAGATGCTGATGTCCGACCAGTACTTTGCGAGTAAATCTGCAAATCCCTGCTCATGAAACCATGGATTTTATTTCCATAATTATATGGGAGCCGTGATTTACTTATCAAGGGAAAACTTCGACAACACAATAAAAGCTTTTCCCCTGGGTCAAGTTGTCCTAGCACGGCTGCTCGTCTAGTAAACACAGGGTATCCGGTTTCTTAGTGAGATGCGACTGTCAGCGTCCGCCCAGAGGAGCGACCGTCCGCCTCTGAGGCGGACAGTTTCCGTCTGCGCTTGACGAGAACACGAGAGGATAACAGAGAACTTTCCCAAGTACCGGGGCAGTCCTAGTCCAGCTGGGCTCACACTCATCGACTAAGTCTGATGCAGACAGTGTCGAGGAAATAATCCAACCATCCGGATCAGATTTTCTATTTCCTCCCACCACCACCACCACCACCACCACCCCACACACACAGATTATTCACGCTAAGGCTAAAGAGAATGCTGTACGTGTCTCTGTGTAAGTTTTTCTGCAGTTCTGCAGATAAAATATGCCATGCAACCTTTTTGCACCAGGTTGCCCTAATTCTTTGTGTCTTGGTTCTTTTTCTCGGGCTTTGAAGGCACGACGTAAGCAGCAACTGATTGGCATGCGACGATATGAGCTTATAACTTGAAGAAAGGCGTTTGTACAGTATCTTATTTATATTATATCATCAGTCTGTTGCGAGTACAGTTTTAAATGACTCATCATAAATCAATTGCTGCATTTCAAGGACACCTGTGATGTGAGACTAAAGTACCAGAGATTGTAGATGTACTGACCAGAGACGGGAAAGATGCATAAAGAACTGGGAGTGATAAACACGAAAAGAAACACGTGGTTGCCGCTTGGAATAAAACATAAGGGGACAACAAAGTAGCTTAACCAAGCTAAAAATGAAGGAAAACTGCGTCAGCGTTTCGTGGCATTAACTTTTCCTTAGGACAACACGAATAGATAAAAACTAGAACTAGATACGTGACTGATCGAATAAACGTGGACATCACATGAAGAACAGAGGAGAAGGATGATCACAAACATGTTTGTCTTGGCAGGATGCAGACACAGCCAGCAAGTGCCCAGATGGCTACAGATAGTCCAGAGGATCAGAATGTATTTTCTGGCTTCTTCCTTTATACGTTCCAGACATCCTGGCATAAAAGAGTAGTGGCTCGCTTTTTCTCTCACTTTTTGGTTCTTTGGGTCTTTTTAAGTGACGCTTTTTCTGATGTTTCCGGTATCGTGCACACGCGGTCAGTCATGCATGAATGCGATACTACTAGTGTGTGTGTGTGTGTGTTTTATCTCTCTGTGTGTGTTTTTATCTCTCTCTCTCTCTCCCTCTCTATTTCTCTGTGTGTGTGTGTGTGCAGGAAAGTGTAAGAAAGTGTGCATCAATCACAAAGAGACACGGAAAAAAAGATCTTCATAGACGTGATATAATCATTACTTGATGTGGGTTTTGCGAGAGGGGGCTATGCATATAGGATGTGGCAATTCCTGCCCTGCACGGTATGTTGCTTTAACACGTAAAGTTTATTTGGCATCGCCAGATTTTGCTTTCTTTGCCTGTCTATGACATTTAGTGTACCTGAACTATTGATCATAGTTTAGATCTTTGATATGCCTTTATCAGTTTTTCACGAACCTTGAAAGCCTGCCGAGTGTTCTGATGAAACACGGCAAGGGTTTTTGTCTGCAAGAAGAGTTCAGTGGACGGGAATACATATTCCGTGCTTGCGTTTTTCTGTGCTGTAGTAAATCTATATCTGTAACACTTTAATTGGACGTGTGTTTACATACGGCAAAAGCTGGCATATCGTCAGTTCATGTTCAACACTAGGGCTTCTTATCCTGACATTTCAACGCAGTGACGTGATAAAGAAATACTAGGAGACATTTTACTTGAAAATATTGTGTTTGAGAATGGCTCGCGGACCGTGCCTCTTCATCGACAGTGTGATCATCGTACATAATTGGCTTAGCTTATTCGTTATTTATGACCCTTATGTACGCATTATATTCCATCAGTCGCTGGCACTTCGGGGAAATTGATAAAATGCAAAGAAGATAAGTCAGCAAGGGTTGTGTAATCTCCCATTTGGTTATGATCACGATCTTCGTCGCCATGGAAACAATTGTGTCCATGGAAACAAATGTGGTCCTCGAAAGTCATATATTTAAAAGTTTTAAAAGTTAAAATTGTTATCTCCGTAGGAGGGAAAATAAGCTTGAATACAGTTCTGCCGTGCTTCCTTATCCCTAACTCTAATTTTAACGATATAATCCGTTTAAGTGGATAGGTAAATGGAGACCACAGTGGCCCAATCCTACATCTGTGGCCCAGCATGTTCTAACGTTGGTCTTTCACACCAAACTTGGATAAGACGACTGTGGTGACTAAATGAACACCCAAGCAGGCGCCAACCCTCTCTTCCTCTGACCCTCAGAGAAGATAGATTGCTGTTATTCGGGGAAAAGGAAATGCAGTAATAATATTAACAATAATAATAACAAGCTACAAATTCTAGTCGTCGTTATCATCACCACTCCCACCCACCACCAGCAGCGCCTTGAATATTACATGTTTCACTACACTTCGGTGTTCGCTCAATACCTGCCCTCCTTGATACATTTTCTTCTCTCTCCCCTTCCGTCCTTTTTTTTACACACGCTTACATCCACATACTCGCAAGCAAGCAAGCGCACAGATCCACACATTTTATTCCCCCCCCNNNNCCACCACCACCACCACCACCACCACCACCACCACCACCACCACCACCACCACCACCACCACCACCACGAACTAACAATTGAACCTCCATTCTTCCTCCTAGCTCAGGGAACTTTGACTAGAGAAGAATGAGTCTATGTGAAATACCTTGCCCATACACCTGTGTTCTCTACAGCAAACACCAATGTCTGAACCAAATGAACTGTATGCTTCAGGTCCAGCATTTGTGTAATTTACGTGACCTGTAGTGAAGTGTGCCGATTTACACATTGCGTCCTCCAAATTATCAACAGTTCATGTTTTACACTTTGAAATGATAATAAACGGACGTGTTTTAAACTTTAAATAAGTGTTAATGGGAAGGAGCATGCACACGAAAAGAACCGCATCCTACTTGAGGCTTTTGGGTGCTATGGAAACGAAGTGTGCTGAGAGGAAAGGCACAGTAAGGGAGCACTTGAATGTTTTGATATATCGAACGTGTGGCTCAGAACCAAGTATGTCAAACAAATCGCTCACGTGACGTCTTTTCTGTTCTTTTCCTTCCCAAAGCGCAGGGATTGGAAAGTTCCATTTTTTTTACTAGCCCGACAGGTTAGTAATTTTGAAATTCAGTACCCCAGTGAAATGTCCACTGGCTCAGGTCATTTCCTCTTTTTGTATTACTGCAGTAAGTCACCTCAAAACTAAACAAAAACAAAGAAAAAAATAAAATCCAGAAAGGAAAAAAGTCGATAGTCCAGCGGGCTAATGATTCATGATTTTTAATGGTTCGGGAAATTTCCTGCAGCCCGGAGCCACCGGAGCACTGTATTTCCCCATCCCTGGCACAAAGTCTTTCTTACCAGGTTTAATTGGCATCCTCTGAGGCGTAGTGAAATGAATGTGCTGGTAAGGTCTTAAGCGCAAAGCACACCGCCGCTTGCCCTCCCCCTCCCCGCCGGGGGAGGCTTTCATGCTGATATTCAGGAGAAAAAGCAGACGATCTCGCTATGCGCCAAGGAGCAGAGCCCAATGCGATTTCCGTCAACGAGCTAAGCCATACTTATGTCAGGTAGATATCGTATGGTTTGTCTGACTTTTATTTAAACTGTTCGAGTTGACAGTGACCCGGCATTATTCTAAATCTCTGGATGCTGTCTGCTGTTTTTTGGAATAGGGTACTGTTCTTGAGAGAAGGGCGACGGCAGACTTTTTTGGATTCGTTTGCACGTTTCTAGAGTTCAGCTTTCCGTTTTCTTATAAATTTGTTTAATTTAAAAAGAAATATTAGTTACCACATTTGAAAGTGTTAAGCCAAACGAAATAATCCAGGACATCTATTGTGCAAGATTAATGTGCGAATCCTTGATTAGTTATGACAGTACGAGTTCTGTTTTTTTAAATACTCTGTTTTTTAAAATACTTTTTGCTCCTTAGAATTGTTCTTCGTCCAAACGTTTGAAAAGTTTCAGTGTCGAATGACAATGAATTTATGGACCCATTTTTTCTCACTGTTGCATTAAAAACTAGTTTTTAGGCAAATTTTTGACCTTGCTGTAAGAGAGCCGAGTGCCTTTATGACGACCGACCCAGTGGGTTTGGTTACTTAAGGCGTCCGTTTCCGAGGCGAAAGGTTGATGGTTAGTGCCTCGGCCAGCTATACCTAAGGCTTAAAAATCCAGAAGCTACCCTGCCAGACACCTGGCACTATACGGAACAGAGCTAGGTCTGGCTTGCTCGGTGTCCGTATAATGTGACTGGGTGCAACTGAACCTTGCGTTGCAACCGCAATCCCATATATGGCAACACGTTATCTAAGCAACACTGTCTCGATGTGCACTTAGTTGTGCACAACCCCCAAAACACTAACTAACCTGAGCCTTTATGAATATCGCAGATGTATCGTCAAAAAGTTATAAAATTTAGATAACATCGAGAGCTGAAAATGAAACCTTTTCTCCGTCTGTTGTCTTATTTTAGCTAATCATAATTACGACGTCTGTTTATTGTGTAGAAAGACTTTTATGTTCGCAAAGGATAATCAAAGCCCATAATTTCACTGCGCTGTCAGAGATGACAATTTAATTTAGAAACCTGATACCACGTCTCAGATTTTGAAAGTCAAGCTGTTTATTTCGTCTGAAATGAGGACAAGTTTCTGACTTTACCAATATTTCCACAGGTGCGCTTACCGAACAGGTCTAGAAGCCATGTGATTGCTCCCATCTTTTTCACCCTCAGCTGTAATCAGAGCTTATCTGGTTGGGAAAGGTCGGCAATTTCATGGTGGAAAGTGTTAGACAGACACTTGTCGATTTTAGCAAGAAGGGGCGATTACTTTTAAAACAGGCTGCGCAGTGGGATGAAAGTAATGAAAAGCCGGCAGTGTTGGTGGTAGTGTGTGTTTGTAAAATTCATGGCGTACTGTCCACCATTTTGTGATTCAAATATGTCTACAGTATAGAAATGTTCAAATCGACTTGGTTGGGAATTTGGGTATCCCCACACAAGTCCTTCCCTTAAAAACTGTAAAAAAAAAAAAAAAAAAAAAAAACCAAACAAATACAGTACTTATAAAAGGAGGCTATCAGCAGACAACATGTAGTGTCCGTTCTCGTTGCATGACGGGAAATGTCACTGTATTTATACGACCCAACCAAACCCACTCAAGTCTGGCAATAACAGAACATCATGTACAACGTTCAGAATGCAGCTTCTACCACAAAAATGTTTGTCTCGCACAAGGTCCTTCTTCGAGACTGTCCTGTAATATATTCTTTTCACGCAGAATTCCTGAAGACGGCTTTGGACAGATCGGTGCTGGAAAAGCTCCAGCAGACAAGGAGGTGTGGACCGATAATTTAAAATTGTCAGTCCACGTTGCCTTGTGTGCTGGCATGCCGAGGTTGGTTTGCAGGATTAACACCCCGGGCAAAAGCTTACGCAAACGTGCTCGTAAAAGTTCTTGCAAAAGTGCACGTAAAATACACAGGAGAGCAAGTCTAATAATCACTTTTATGACCAGAACAGCTGACACGAGTGCGTTTGCAGTCCAGCCGCAATGTAATCTTTGCCGCTCTGATCACCAGAGAAGACACCCCACCGCCAGATGTTAGTGGTGTCTGAAAGACGAATGGCAGGCTCTTTAGCTGGTTAGCTGGCTGACTGGCTGGTTGGTTAAGTGCTTGGTATGTAAGGTTTAAGGCCATTTCACGGCGGGGAATGACTGATGGGGCTCGTAAGTAAACTCGGCTTCTGCAAAGCGAGGACGGGTGGAGATAAACGCATGACTCTGGTCAAAGTCCTCGGTCCTACTTCGAGCCAGTAATCACGTTAGAACTGCCATGGTGGTGGAGGGGGTGGCTCAGGTGGCACCGCGTGCGGTATTAACACTCCAAGGTACGAAATTAGCGCTCAACGAGAACTAAGCACATGAACCCCTGAGGTACAAGAATGGGTTCTGCACTTTGCCGATGGGCAAGTTTTTTTTTTTTTTTTTAGTTTTTGTGGCGTGAGGTGAGGGGGGTGAGGTGGTGGTGGGGTTCTTGAGCGAAGGTGCACGCGCTGACATCTCCAGTTCACGTCTGGCGAGAGGGATCAGTCCCTGCCACTCACAAACTTAACACCAGTTCATCCTGTTTAACAGCAGGCCCTAAAAATAAAATGCAGCAATTGTTGCAATTGTGCGTAACGTATGTAGGACGGGAGATGAGAAACAGAGGTTGTGACACACTTCACCCAAGCAAAACATTTACTGAGGCCACGTCACACAGGGTCACGTTGAGGGCATCTAGTTCACCCAAAACTAATCTCTTATCCATAAGTCGATGCAGGAAGCACACTGCGCTCTCCAGGCAAGGGACACTCCAGAGTGGATCCTGCCAAAGGCACAATTCACTCTAGAATGCACGCTGCTCAGGCACAGTTCACTCTTCTCATGGAGGAGTTACACACCTCAGTTACTTTAATCGTGTTCTATAAATAATGTATTTTTTATTTTGCTTTCATCACAGCTAAAACAGTACGTGTACGAACCTTTTGAGGAGAGGATGAGGATTCCCCATGAAAACATTGAGAATCGATCAACTCAGTCTCGAACAGTTTTCCTTCTGTGAATTATTCAATTTATGATTATGTGGAATTTTCGTTCCAGACTAGTAGAGGTCATGTTATTAAATTGTCAAAATTTTACACAGTTCTGTTCTTGTTAAACCTAACATTTCGTGCGCATATATATGTAAATGAGCTAGAGACTGCTTCCTGCGGGACTGGAGTGCACGGTTCCAGGGGATGCTGTACACTCTAGAGTGCACTTTGCCTAAGAAGAAAGGACTTTAGAGTGGATCTCAGGCACAGTGCACTCTAGAATGCATAGTGCCGAGAGTACCTGCTACACCGGAAAATATTTAGGAATAATAAACAAAAATATCCGGGACATTAACGCCTTCATTCCCCTCAAGAGGTCATTTGGTGCATAACTATGTTGATGTAGGTCTGCAGCATCTGCAACTCATTTTTTTAAAATGCACCGAACTTAAGCACCTTTGTTTCCGATCGACTGAAATGAGAAAAAAAATGCTTACCTAAACATCAGCACACAGCAGCCCTGTAATTATTAATTAAGAACAACATTAGTGTGAATGTGGTTTTCTCATCACTTACAGATGACTGGCAACACTGGCAGTAGTCGACCGAGGTGATGCATTTGGCGGGTTGCGTGATTCTATCTGGACGACCTTCATGGCGGATGACAGATGGCCTTTAAGGTACGTAATGCGTGTGTCAGTTCTCTTGCTGTTATCTGCCGCTGCCTGTACTTTGTAGTCGCGATATTGCGTAACGCTGGCTTTTGGTTGCTCCACAGAGCCTGCTGCTGTCTTTATTTCTCACCTCGTCACTGCGTTGTGTTGCTTGCATACTACGCAAGTAAGGATGCTAGGGTTTGGTAAATAGACAGGCCAGATACTTTGCGAATCTTTCTTAAGCTGTAGCTACTTTTTATCATATCCTTCCCGTCCCCTTTTTTTCTGTTCGCGTTTATATCTTGTTGAAGAAGACTTCCATTGATGTTTTGGCTAGTCTTGCACAGCGTGGATGCAGTTTTAGGTGCATTTGCTTCGTACGGGCTAATATTTCTAGAGACTGGCATAAATTTTAAGACCACCAAGTAATTCCGCAGATGAACTGTGGATGATAAATCACACCGAGTTGCATGTCACAAAATGATTCAATAATAACACAGTCCTTACAGTGTCAGGAACTGTTTTGTGAACACTGTGTAGTCTTATTCCTGTAATGCTTACTGTGGAAAATAAGCCACCATTATGCTCATACAAGGGAAAATTGTGTTGTTTAGCGAATCGGTGTTCTCAGTAAAATCCGTAGTTTAGCGTTTGATATTCCACATGAAACTTTCATTGTACTGGGTGTTTCTTGTAAAGCAAGATTTAGTAGTCCTGTCGGGGTGTGACCCTCTGGTAAGTGCGACTGTAAAGCTGACTGGCAGTTGATATATGCTGTCCTTGGGGTTGGGTTGGCGTAAGTGGCGCATTGTTTGCACAGAAACAATTAGATCACAGGCGTTTTTTTCGGTTAGCTGAACGTCCGTCTTGTTTATGAAACAATAATGTGAATGTTGTGCATCGACATGTCCCATGGAACATCCTCACACAGTGACTAAAAAGTGGTTAATTGTTGAAAGCCAATAAGTAACTTTTTCCATTTTATAAGTTAGCACGCATTCACACGCACGCAGGCATACACTCACATATGCGTGCATGGGCACTCGCGCGCACATACACACACAGGAAGGGAAGCGGCGGAAGAGTTATGGGCTCCTTACAGTGCCTAACATTACATGCTTCGATTTTTCCCACCTAATGTTTGTTTTCCATTATTTCCAGGAAATCGGATTTGTACAGTTGCCATTTTAAGTAAATAATGTTTATGTTTCTTTTCCTTTGCCGAACTACCCGAGCATTTTTTTCTTTCCATAAATCGTACGTTGTCTTGGATCGCTCACTACCTTCCTTCTTTTCTCTCCCTTCCCATCCACTCCCTTTCTCTCGCTCTCTCTCTCTCTATATATGTGTCTGTCCTCTCGAAGTCTAATGTCCTCCCCTCTCTCTCTCGTTTCTGTGTGTGTGCGTGAGAGAGAGAGTGAGAGAGTTACTGTGACTCTCTTTGTGTGTTGTTTGTTGTGTGCGTAAGTGTATTGGCTGTTGGGTTATGTGAAACACTGGTAAATACTTTATTACCAATGTATTTATAAGCAATGCCGATATATAGTTCATTCTAACCTCAAAACATCACGTGGCTCCTTTATAATCAATGCCCTGTTATCTAAATACTCATTTTCCAAGACAAGCTATTACCGTATCAAAGGGCCAACCAAGCAACGGTCTAATCAGCCAGCCAGCCAGCCAATCAACCACCCAGACAGGTAACCTGCCATTAGCCCAACAAGCTAGATAATAAAACAACAAAGAGAAAAAAATCTAAGCGACCGACAGGGGTCTAATGAAGACTGCTTATCATGGCGTACGATTGTAGCCGATTTCGCGTGTAAAATGGTAGACAGTATAAGTTTCAGGTTGCTTCATTCCTATTACGCCGGTCTCACACACTTGTTCAGATTTAATCAAATTGTAACTGTACTTCGTGTAGGAATAGCTTCTCGTATAGTTGTAATCAGTGTTTCAGAGCACTGCCTGTGTTTATTTGATAAGAATTTATTATTATTGTTTACTCTTTATGGCGTTTGCGGTGTACTGAAACGAACAACCGTAACCGGTATACCGTAACGTTTTAAAAGCGTACTGATGTTTCCCACTGTTTTGCCGTCTCTAGTTTTATTGATCCTAGTGGTGAGACAGACAAAATAGACACATGGACATCAAATGAAGGCTTGTAGAAAAGAAGCACGCACAAACAAGGCCATGAATATAGGAAAACAATACAGAGTATGTTTCATGTCTTATATGACAGTGAAATGCGGATATCTAGAGACGTTCGTTTCGAACTAATCAGCGCAGGGTTTGCTAGCGGTGTGTTCACGGAGGAGGAAGGGGCAGAAAGGCGGGGTGGATGAGGGAGGAAAGCAGAGGTCTGTAGTCATCCTTTGGGATCTGGTACTGCCCGCCATTTCCCCGGCGTCTGATGACGAGCAGACTGAGGTCTTGTCAACCCGACAGCTGGAAGCAGTTCTTTCAACAAGTGAATCTCGTTAAACGAGGCTCCACCGAGGGCTCGCACGACGCGCCACGGGCCATGATGGCCGACTGTCACAGTGCCAGCGGGGAGAAAAGGGACTTTAGAAACTGAAGTGGCAATTTGTGGACGTAACTAGACAGGAAGCTTGGTTTTAATTGACCGCTTGAGTATATATAGAATGCCTAAAGAGATTTTTAGAAAGCCTCGTTCAGGACGTTAGTGGCCATGATATTTTGTCTTGTTTTCAACCGTGCGATTAGAAACCATAGATGGGTGTGGTTGTGTTGTGAAATATTTACGTGCCTGTGAGAAGAGCCCTTGACGAAACACTTGTTTCAACAGAGGAAAATAAGTTATGGAAGTATTTTACGTATCCGAATCAACTGTTCAGACTATATCTACATGTAAACTGAGCAGTACTGGGGTGGAGTTGAGGGGGAGCTGAAGAGAGGCTGCCTGTAGGGACGTCCTTGGTTTCCAATGCTCTAGAGCATGAACGTAATGGGGTGAATGTGCCTGCACAGCCAGAGTAAATCAATATGCACTTAATTTGTGCTGTGGCCTCCTGAAATGCTAAAAAGTTAATCCAAGACAAAAAGTTGGGCAACTGAATTTTCCGACCTTTTCATGTGTGTGTGTGTGTGTGTGAGAGGGTGTGTGTGTGTGTGTGTTCTCACTGCTCCTGCTTGATCATTCGCAGTCCTTTTAGAAGAAAGTTCAATCAATGCCCCCCAACCACACTCTCCGTCCTCGCGATCCTTCTCAATTCTTTCCCTCATCCGTCATCCCTGTCCGTTTCTTTCTGCCGTCCTCTATCTTCCTTTTTACACTGTTCGCTCTGAGAAGATTGTATGACAGAAGCTTGAAATAACACTGGCTAGAGAAACCTCTAGACTTCCGTGTTTATTAATAAACTGTCTCTGTCCCAGGGTTATAAAGTTCAGATCGTGATTCAGATCTCGAATGCTTGTTTATAGACTGAGAGATGGATGGACAGTTATACCGTAACGCGAAATATTGAGCATACTTGTGTGTGGGAGGGGGGCGGGGGGGTAGGAGTTTCATTTAGTGTGTGTGTGTGTGTTTGTATGTATATATGCTGGACAAGATAAAATCTCTCTCTCCGTCTGTGTGTGTGTGAAGCGTTGAGAGATGAACGGAAGTACAAATCGCTTGATAGATGCGAAACGTGTATGGACGGATTTACAAGTGTTTCCTTTTTCTGTGAACTCACGTTTCGGCCCGGTGTACACTGTTCTGGTACAAATTAAATATTTACGCAGCGTTGCAGATAGTCGTGGAGAAAAGAAAACTTAGGACTTTGACTGTATTTCTGTTCATTCTTCAAGCATCGCTTTCGACAGAATATGGCATTTTAAGACCTTGTCTCCATCGAGATAAACATTTGAGTTGTTCTAATGTACTTCGTCGTTTTCTCTTCGAAGCAGGTTACCTCTTTTTGAGGCCGGTTAATCTCGTATTTATACACCCGCCTTTTCAAACAAATCCCTGTCAGCCCAGTTTCCTTAGATGTAATCGGGGGGTTTGTTTGTTCGTTTCTTTCTTATGCCATAATTTTCCATAACATAAGCATGAAAACCCTTTGGCGGGAGATAACGGTTGCTGGGAAACTTGAATATTGTCTGAAGACCTTTGCATGTGAATATATCTTTTACATTTTTCTAGTGCGAAAGAAGCCTGAAGCGCCAGTATTAACACGCAGGGAGGTCTGCTATCAAACAATTTTTATTATTAAAAAAAACTTTACAAAGACTAGCGTTAATTCTTTTCTTTCCCATTTTTAGCTGTTAAGAGAGTCAAGTCTATCGTATGTAGAATAGTTTTTTAAAATGTAAAATATACAACAGTGTGTAAACAACTTTGGCTTAAAAAGTAAAACTGAACTAAGGACACTTCAGTGAAAAATGTACAACAGTGTGTAAATAACTGGGATAAAACGTAGTACAGAACTTTAGATACGACAGTGCAAAATACACAAAATGCTCTTGCAGCCTCTTACGGGGAGACTTTATGAATCGGGTCTTTCTATCCATCCCTACCCTACTCCCAGCTAGAAGCGATTTTCCCCCCTCTGATCTTACCCAAGGGTAGGTGCTGGTGAAGCTATTAACAATCACCTTGAGCTGTCCTGGTGTTAAAAAAAAATTTGCACGTGCGTGCCTTGGAGTATTCCCCAGGTAAGATTAGCAATGATAACCCTTTTCTTCTAACCCACAACAGTATACTGCAGTTTAGAATATTTTTTAATATCCCACACCGTTTGCTTTGGGCACGAAACCTAGCATATACGTTTGTTCAATTGCTTAGATCGTGCTTTGCTTTCCTTCGTTTTCTGCAGTTCTCGTTTCAAAACGAGAGCTGACTGCGTTTTTCGAGAGAGGCGATATGCGCTTTTCATTCCTTTATGACCGTTACTTCAACAAAAATGTTTTACAAATTGACTACTTTATTCTCCCAGCCATGGACTAAAGTCGCCCAGTGCGCCCAAACATGCCCCAGGTGAGACCCGTTTCACAGTATTGTCTCTAATGAAGGGCGGGACTTCGGAGATGGGAGTGGCTCAGTGAAATGTTATCTACTGCCTTTGTTATTCCGCTGTCGCAGGATAATGGTCGCCCGTGCAGGCTTTTCTTCCTTGTTATTTCTCGTTCTAGAGTTTTAATGTTTGGTTCTCTCCCGCCGCTGGAAACAATTGCCAGGTAGAAGCACCTTATCTGAAGCAGTATCCACGTACACTAAGTAGCACTTACCACCTGAGAGTTTGTAAGGATATAATTTTCTGTTTTGTTTAACGGAGACGGATAAATGCGAAAGATGGACGGGGAAGCAAAGAGGGAGGTAAGAGGCTTTGAAAGGAGAGAAGAATCCTTTAATTCTGTAGCTAATATGGATTCCTGTACAATTTGGACACATCAAGAAAGGAATGTTGGGGCTCGGTTTTACGGCAGTCTCTATCATCCGTGCCTTGTCACAATAGTTTAGCCCTTACTTCCCCACGTGGGAAATAATAGACTTTCGTCCAGACAGGGATTTACTTTGTGTTGATTAAACTGTCTTGAGCCTGCACACAGTTTACGCTGAGTGATCTGAGTGAATCGAAAATAGATATTGAATGGGACGTTGGTGTCATCAGGACAAAGAAATCAATTCACGTTGCTACGAGACGAGTTAGTCCGTAAAGCTGCATCCATTTGAAAGATCCGGGGGTGGGAAAATGACGGGATATCTGTGCACCAAACTATTTTTTTCAAAACCTGCTAGCTTTTTTTTTTTAGCTGAAGGATGAATATCTGACGCCGTGGTCTAATCTACCGAAGCTTCATCTAATTTCGTCGATGCTTGGACGTCGCAGACAGAAAATTGATGAATCACTAAGTGGCTGAACGTGGTTCGTCTCTTTGGCGGTCTTTCGTTGCGAAGTCCAAACTGATTTGGCGATGTGTTTGCGGCGCGCCCTGATTGGTTGGCGATTGGTAGCTCTTTCATGCGGAACTCAGAGCAATACAACCCGCTGGCGTTTACATCGCCTCGATCTCTTGTGCGACATATTTGAATGAAACAGTTACGGGAGGTCAGCTTCGCGAATTGAGCTGCGCACTTCTTTCTCGTCTGCTACTTCAACAGATTAGAATATGCCTTTAGGTATCTTGTAAGGCGATACGAAATACTACTAATGCTTCCCATTCTGTGTCCTTCGAAATATGATTGCTTGCTAATGACAGTTTCTTTAACGACCAAGAGACGAAGACTCAAATTGTCTTCTTTGCTGTCCTGCCTCCAAACGAAATAAAGTTATTACAACTACAAGCAGGTAATTCCAGTAGATGTAACCATCGCGTTTAAATTACTGTATTTTACCTTATTTCTTATTGCAGAAGCTCTCAGAAAGCCATCTTGAATGATGAGTA
Organism: Lanistes nyassanus; assembly: GCA_004794575.1. Classification (NCBI taxonomy): domain Eukaryota; kingdom Metazoa; phylum Mollusca; class Gastropoda; order Architaenioglossa; family Ampullariidae; genus Lanistes; species Lanistes nyassanus. The sequence goes on from SMGT01005775.1 coordinate 71,480, forward strand.
GGAAATGATTGAAAGTACTTAAGACTGTTTTTCTTTTCTTGTGTTTCAGATGATATGTTCGCTTAAGAGTCTCGTAGAGTATCGAACTTTTCCAAAGTTTAATAATTTATTTTATAGTATTCTTACTAACAGGTGTATTGCCGTTATTGTAGTGCTTTATTATTTCTCTTGGATTTCTGAAATGGGTTAGAAGTCGCATAACAAAGGAAGATACAGAAGAACTTCATGGGGAGAGGGGCTGCCCAAGTATTGCTTAACGGGGATATATTTGACAACTTACGTTCGTCAGCAGCAAGATTCGTTGACAACAATGCTACCTGATGTTGGCGTAAGCATGTATACCTTGCAGCGAATATGTCTAGTGTTGCCCGGTAGTTAAGCAAAGCTTCAACAAAGCAATGACACGTTGTAAGAGTGACATTGTTGCCAGCAGATCCAACAGTGGTACGCTTCCATGGTTCAAAGACTGTGTTTTAATTATAGAAACTACTCGACACATTTACTTCTATCGGGGTAATTTTCCACCAGCAAAATTCAGGGCCGCTTGGCGAATTTTCCTGCCAGCAACTGTAAGTTGTAAAATAGTTCTTGGGACCAAGCACCGCCTTAAGGGTTTTGAAAAGGGGATGTCATATATGAGAACTGGAGCGCCCCTCGAATCAGGAAGGACCTAACAAACCAAACAGCAAGATGGAATCTAGATGAAACACAGGACTGTGGCTGTTGCTAGGGGCTGTTGCTAGGAGGAGTGGCACAATCTGGATTTTATTTCAGCGATTGGGAGAAAATAGTAGGGGACAATAATAATGATGACGAAGTTGGAGAGAAATAATAAACTCTCACTCTTTCCTTACATCACTTCTTTAAAAAAAATTATTGGTCTTTAGGTCCCATTGTTTTGACAGTTTTTTTTAGGTCACTCTTGTGTTATGTCACGTTTTGCTGCTCGATCCTTTGAGCAGAATCAAGCGTCTGGTGTAGGGCATAACCACTGCATGGGAACACCAGCAAAAATAGAATATAGGCTTGGGGGTTGAGGAGAGTGACACTGTGTGTGCGTACATGCGTGCAGGTTGAAAATATTGAGTAACGTCAGCAGAGGGTGTGCAGGAGCGTTGTCGTGTTGCAGAACCATAGACCATGTTAATCAATTGGCGCACTGCACGTCTACTTTTTAGACTAATGGTAATCACATTTTTTTAAAACAAGAATTTATATCGCCTCGTCTTAGTGACGAATTCTTATTGGAAAAGTCTCAAAAATGCGTCCACCTTGTGAGCGCAGATCTCCCTTTTTTCTTGGTCGCCAGCGATGTTTGTCTGTCTCTGTCCACAGGCGCTCTCTCTCTCTCTGCACAAACTCACACACGTACACGCAGGGACGTACGCGCACTCACGCACACACGCATTCACATAGACATACAACAGTACACACACCCACACCGCTTGTTTCGCGAGAACGGGGGAGAGAGTTAGCGATGTTTTTGGTTTCTTAGGATAAGGTTCTGAGTACAAGATCGTGACCTACCAATGTTTTCCTACTTTGGAGGCGAACTTTTGTTGTGGTCGCAACACTGGCTTGCCCTAAGTGTGATAATGAATGCTCGCATCCGGGCCTTCGACATCAGAGGAAGTCACGCGCGAGAGTGCTAATGGGAGTACCAGAACTCAGTAAAGTTTTCGTTCTGTGCGGCACTTTATTTTTTGTCAAAAGCGTCAACATAATGTGCACGTACTTATGCTTTTAACTGCTTTTACGTCTGCGGATGCGTATTACCATGCCTGGAGAACTATTTCTGGTGTTTCATATTTCTTTTCTTTACCCCAACCTTTTTTAGGAGGATGAGGGAAAGAGGAGAGTTTCAGAGCAATATTTTTGCCATCCGGTTGAGAGTCACCACGAAATCAAGGGAGTGGTCTGGGTGAATGCGTAATAGTTGTTCTGCACCCAAGCGTATGTCAGATGTTTCTTCTCCTTTTTTCCATTCCATTGTTCGTCCTTCTGTCTGCCGTCTTCTCTTCCCTCGCGTTTTCGTACAGTACCTGAGGCGTCGCTCAAAGTTTCTGTCGAAAGCTGGTCTCGTGTGGTTCGGCAAAGTCGAATACAAAGAATGGTAACGAACGAGTAAACCCGACTGTAGCAAAAACCAGAATTTAATTTAGCCAAAATCGGATCGGATCTTCTATACAGACGCAGATCGTTTTGCCTGTAAACCTATCCTAAAGATTTACTAAGGACAGTGAAACAAGGATTAAGTTAATCTTCAAACCCCTTTGTGGTGCAATCTTGGAGTGGCGCAAGAAGTAAAAGCAGAACAACAGACTGCGCTAAGTTCTTTGATTTAAACAACTCAGCAGGTATCTGGACGTGACGTGGTGTGGATAGAAAGAAAAGACGGGGGAGGGAAAGGGGGGAACAAACGCCACGAAACTCTGCAGCAGACAAGCAGGCACCGTGCAGCCCTGTCAGTGAAGGATACGATGATGATAAATTCGCACGTGCCACGTACTGCCCCCGTTAAAGGGTCGAAGGGGCTTTGAAACGACGGTAGTGTAGTAAGTCGTGGGAGAAAAACGTGGGGTTCAAGCAACGTAAAGCGCCGAAGGCTGACGATCTCGACAAATTTAGCTTACTGTGGGATAGACCGCGAGGAAGACAACATGAGGGTAGGTTTGGTTTGTGTGTGTGTGTGTGGACATCGGCGTTCGGCTTATCGTTAACGTATCACTGTTTAACGTGTTTGCGATTTATTTTCGTGGGATTTATTTTCTTCTTTTGTGATTGACTTTGCATCCTACTTCACTCAC
>SMGT01005775.1:74627-85724 GCA_004794575.1 Lanistes nyassanus
GGTAGTGTAGTAAGTCGTGGGAGAAAAACGTGGGGTTCAAGCAACTAAAGCGCCGAAGGCTGACGATCTCGACAAATTTAGCTTACTGTGGGATAGACCGCGAGGAAGACAACATGAGGGTAGGTTTGGTTTGTGTGTGTGTGTGTGTGGACATCGGCGTTCGGCTTATCGTTAACGTATCACTGTTTAACCTGTTTGCGATTTATTTTCGTGGGATTTATTTTCTTCTTTTGTGATTGACTTTGCATCCTACTTCACTCACCCACCCCCCACACCCCCCAGCTGTCAAACGTGTTCGCAAGCATCTGCTATAAGTGGTCGCCTCTAGTTTACCTCTGTGTAGTGGGTTGATAGTTGTTTAACGTCGAACTGGAGAATTTTTTTCCAAATTAAGCCCGAGGCCAGTCAGCGCACTCTGTGTCCATAACCCTAGGCAATAACCATAAGAAGCTGCACTGTGACGTCTGACTTTTCCTTTAACCTGATTTGTATAGGGTTATGGACAGAGCGCGCTGATTAGCTGCTATAAAAAGCTTTCCCGGGATTGCGCAGAAGTCATTTATCGTCCTGCCGCAAAATAGGTGCATTGCAGGACGGTGCTGCTGAACGTACTGTCACACGTGGGACTGCTGTCACAACACAGGCTTCAGTCGTACCCAGTCACATTATACTGGCACAGAGTCTTAGGTAGACATGAATAGAAATATTACAACTGGAGACTAAAATTTATTCAGTCTAGAGGTCGTGCGTGTACATATTAAAAACGAAAAAAAACAAATACAAAAATGTTCTTGGTCGTGGTGTTGCTGTAAAGTCATGGCGCACATGTCAGATATCTCACGGTGGGGCAGGAGGGGAAAGTTTGATGGAGGGTGCTGTAAGGAATTAAGAGGAATATATGTTTATAGTGGGAATGAGAACCTCAGGCCAGCCCAGTAAACAACTATTCTAGGGAGAAAGTGCGTGTCCTGCATACGAGATCCGAACTCGCGACCCTCACTGTTTTCGTCACAAGAGCGCGTTCCGGCAGTCCTACTGGCCAACTGTGAGAAAAGAATGCTGTTCTATGACCTTTCAAAGCGTAGGTGAGCTGGGATTTTGAGACTAACACTCTTCTGTGGGGTCAGGGTCATGAGGGCAGTGCCCATCTCCTCTCCCTCGCTGTCTTCGCTTCCCTGACCTATGGGCTACGCACCCATTTGCAGCTGGGTGAACTGCCAGAACTATGGTGCGGCGCACGGGTGTCGAAACTTGTGCCGTTGGGTTCGGAGCCCTGCGCTCTAATCACTAGGTCATCCTCTTCCCCGAAAAAGCTCTAGGGAAAAAAATGACGGAAGAAGAAAGTAAAGAGAAAAGAAGAAACAAATGGCGAGAGGGGCAGAGAAAATAACCCGATTGCTTTTTGAGCTCCTTACAACTTAGAAGCCCTCGGGTCATCATTTCAGTGGCGGCCCGCCGAGGCCTGTCAAGCAAGCTAGTTACTGTCGGAGAGGACAAAGCGATCAGACAGACAGATTGGTTGGCCTGGTGTCAGCCACGTCAAACTATGCCGGCTGGCCGGCCGTCTAACTAGCCTTGTTAGAAAAGTAATTGGCTTCAGGCACCATCGGGGTATCTTGGCGACCAACTATATTGCGACGTTTGACTCGGAAGACAGTAGATACACGCTGTTTCTGCGTCAGAGGGGCTACCGCCTGTATGAAATTTAAGTCCCGACGACTGACGAGGTTTGTATCGCAGTGCGAAATACGTGTGTGTTCAACCCAAAGACAACCAGCATCAGAATGGGTGTGCGAGACGTAAAGACAATACACAAGCTGATGGGCACGGGGTAAGCTGGCAAGATTTCTTGCTTAAAACCATTCCGTGTTCTTGTTAACTCCCAGTCTTTGACTTACGAGTATGGTACGCTTTAATAAACGAAATTTTAAAAAGTGAAAAACTGGTCAGCTTTTCAAAACTACAGAGCCTGTACAAGCCAGTATATGCCAGCACAAGACTTGAAGACGTCCCAAGTGCTTCAAAATGTTGAAGTTAGTATAGACTCAGTCGAACAGTCAGTGCAGTTGTGAACACCTAGTTCAGATGTGAACATCTTGTCAAAACATTGTGTACTCTTGTGTTAACAGAAAAGCCTTAAATTTTATCTAAAAATTTAATAGATTCTTAATACTTCTGTTTGAGAGTGCAGTGGGAACACTTCTCTGTTTTGTACAGTCAACTATGTCCGACTATTTTGTATTTGCCCTGAGGCAACTGGGAATTTTTTTGATGGAATGGAGACGACAGTGAAAGGGGCATATACTTCTTTGTATGCATGTGTTTGCCTGTTGTTGTCGTCTACTCAGTCTCCCGCCTGAAGGCCTATCACTCTTTAAAAAGCTTCAAGCAATCTTTAAAAAGTCCTTTTAATGCACTTGTAGGCGTTGGAGAAGCTTTCATTAAATATTCATGTGCACTCTTCTGCCCCTCCCCGCTTTAACGACCTCCTCTCAGCCCATAAGCAACTGCTTGCCTGACATCTCAAATGTAATGCGTTTCAGTCTGTCATAAATAATGTGTGTAATAAGCAGAGCAGCGAGAGAAATGCGTAGTAACCCATTCCCTGCACGCTATAGACCACAATTGTCAAATGATGCGGCGGTGGGTAGGCGAACAAAGCGATGTGAAGTGTGAAACTGGGGAAAAAAACTGTTCGCGGCCCCCACAGGCACTGCCAAGTTGCAGCTACAGCAACCCTTTCGATGCAGAGTCGAGTGGTGGGCATAGCGCAAGACGTTTAACAACGCAGGTGCTGTTACTGATGCTTGTCTTATTAAGATTTCATGCGCCTGCTTTTTATTTCTTTTTCAGCTCCCTCGCCTCGTCGGCCTCTCGTTCCTGGCGGTGACTTCCTATCGGCACGTCATGCCATTATCAAGGGGCTGCGCAACACGCACGCCGTGCGCAATTACCTCTTATCTCAGGACAAGGGGCGAGCAGTCACATCGCAAAATGCAAGCAGCGCCAAAATTTTCTTATTTACGATAAGAAAAGAAAAAGAGAGAAGAAAAGAGAGAACAAAAACTACACTTCTTTGCGTCTGATGCGGTTCTGATACTTCCATGGGCTTGTGCCTGGGCTGACTGGGGCTGCGTGCAGCTGGCCTTTTCATGCACGATGCTCTAGACATACTCTGATCCCACGGAGTTCCTCTACCCACGATTGATCTCTCAGAATTCCTCGAGCCACAATTTCACGCCACGACGGCCTTCCGCACATCTGTTTTTTTCTTCCCCACTTGTGGTGGCCATGAACTGTGAAGATCCAGACAGATCCAACATGTTACAGTCCGTCCTTGCCTTCCAGCAACTCATCATCTCCGCCATTGTGGTCACGTGCTTCGTGGCCACCAAGACGCTCCTGGACAACTACCGGAAGCGGCAGGCTCGCGTTTGCGCCGTCATCGTGGGCGGGGGGCCAGTGGGACTGACCGCTCTGATCGTGGCGGCCAAGAGCGGCCGGGTGTCCAAGATAGTCTTGTTTGAGGAGCAGGGCAAGCAGGCGCTGTTCAACACGCCGCACCAGATCGCCTTCGACCCCAAGAGCGTGTGTTTCCTCAAGAGGCTGGGCGTGGACTTTGACAACATCGAGGGATGCTGGGACTGCGGCTGCTTCTTCACGAGACTCGGGGTGTTCTTGGAGTATATGCTGAGCATTGTGTACCGACTGCCTGTGCCCGTGGAAGTTCGGCTGGGAACCAAGGTGGGTAGTTTGGATAGAATAGTTTGGATCTCACATAACGACAAGATTTTTAGTTGCTTTATGAAGCCAAACATAAACCACATGCACACCTCGGCACGTTACGCCACGCCACAAACTTCACGTGCAGAGAGAGAGAGAGAGAGCTGATGTTGATGACAGGTACGTCTTCTTTTTTTTCAGGCTTCCGTTAACTGTTAAACGGAATGCAATAAACTCTGTCGTTATTTTTTTTTACCTAATTGGCGCGATCGAGTTTAATGGTGTCGTTAAGCACGATAAATGATATCACAAATAAGATACATCCAGCGATACAAATGTACGCAAGAGACAACGATAAAGTCGGCACCTGTAGAACGATTTTATTTTTGGAAGTGAGCCTGTGAACGCTTCCGAGATTGAAGGAAGTAGCATGAACCGTTGATAACTTTTCGTCTTGTGTTACTGTTTGGAGAAGCCCCTGAAGTGCTGAGGCGAGATGTATGGAAGCCAGTACTGTGTGTGTGATCTAGATAGTTATGTCAGAGACTTTCTTTTTGAGTGGACGAGCTATGAAGAGACATCATCATCATCATCATCATCATCATCATCATCATCATCATCATCATCATCATCATCATCCTATACCCTTCGAATCTGTTGGGTCACCACTGACTAACTGGCAGCCAACTTTCTTCATTTCTTTCTGTCCTCCGTCAATCTCTGGGTTTGTGCAAACGTTAGATCTTTCCACTTCTTGATGTTGTTTTCCTATCTATTCCTCTGTCTGCCTCTTCTTCTTCATCTCTGTACTGTTTTTTGCTGAATGTTTTTTTCAAGTCCCGATGATCTCGAGATGTGCCCGTACCATTTCAGTTTGTGTGTGTGTGTTTTTTTTTACAGTGGTCATCAGTATTTCATATTGTGCAATGACTGGCTTGTATCCTCTTTCGTATTTCGTCGCTGGTGATGTGGTCTTTGTACGAGATACGAAGGATTTTTCTGAAACAACTCATCTGCGTGGCTTGAATCCTTCTCTGCAATCGACTGTCAAGATCTATGTCTCACAAGCGTAAGGAAGGATGTAGATGACTAGGTGAGCATTAATCAGATCTTGGAACTAAGGAGGATGTTGCCATTTCAGACGGGTTTCAGTTCTGCAGTTATCTTTATTATTCTGGAAAGTACGTCTGGTTTGGAGCCGTAATCAGTGACAACAGGCGCAAAGTACTTGAAGATGTAGACGTACTGTAGGTTATCGGTCTTGATTCTGATCTCAGTGCTGATGGCACTTATTGTGCTGTTGGTCATCAGTTGGGCCTGTCCGCACTTATCTCCATGCCACAGGGTGTTCATGACTTGCTAAGACGGTCAACCAAGTCCGCGAGCTCTTTTTCATTGTCAGCTACGCCATCAGTGTCGTCAGCAAAGTGCAAGCTGCTTATTGTTCTGCCACCGATGCTGACTGTTCCTTCTTGACATTCCAGGACGTCTGTCGTGATTCTTTTGAGGAAGATATTGAACAGTGTGGGAGAGAGAAGACTCTGACTGTAGTCCTGAACTATTTCCTTGTAGTACCGTAGAAGAGTACTGCACTGGTGGCTTTGTTATAGTGTTGCTTTGTGTTACTGATGTTACACATCTTGCTCACAATGCTGCATGTCACACTCTGTCAAAAGCTTTCTTGAAGTCAGTGAAGACAGTAGAGATTTTGCTGGTTAGTACCCTTAGACTGAACATCCTTTAAGTGGTGCTGCTCTGTGCTCTCTAAATCCATCCTGTTCATCTACAGTGATCTCTTCTTCTCTTCCTCCTGTTAAAATTTATTATATTAGACCTGTACTTCGAAACCTGCCTGCTTTATAATTTTTTATTCCTTATATGGCGACCACTTCATGAGCTTCTAACCCTTTGCATCGCCATTGATGTATCTGTTTTCTTGAAAATGGCAGTTAAATTAAAAAAATTATCTCTTCGGCTTCCGGCTGCATGATCTTCAACACAGCTTTGCTTGGGTATCTGATCAGGCCGATGGCGCAGTAGTTCTGGCATGGCTGCACGTTGCGTTTACTGGGGAAGTGTGACAATCAGAGACTGAGCCCACGATGTAGGCCATTCTCCTGTCTGCCAAATCTCACTGCAGATTGCTGTAAGGGCGTCAGCCATTGTTTCTGTTCCAGCCTGGACCCATTCTGCTGAGAAGTTGTTTACTCCAGCTTTCCTCACACCCCCTTTTTCGGTTATCTGAGTACTGCCTCCGTTTCCTCGCGAAGTATGGGGCAATCATCCTGACTGCTTTGTTCTGGAACATTGAGTACAACTAGATTTCCTGTGACTATGTGGTTGTACGACATAAACATCCTTAAACATTAGTGGAAAAAAACATGGGGAAAGAAATAACCATGTTCTCTCTCTCTCTCTCTGAGGGCGAAACCCGTTGGTGACGACAGGAGCCACAAGCTGCAGGAATCGCAGTGAAGTAAACACTAAACACAAGACATTGTCCAGCAAACCATAATTTCAAACTTAAGGCACTCGTTGAAGGCTACACAGCAGTCTGTTATGTTTCTCGTTAAAGCTCGCGTCTGTTTCTGCTGGCACACGCCATATTTATAATAGTTTGTACAACGTACATGAATCACCGGAAGTCTATAAACAGGTCATTAAGATTATACACCGTGCTTCTTTGAAATCAACGCAGGAAAATGATTAAGGATGCCCCTGTTTCCTGGCCTCCTTGGTCCCAAATAAACGTTCGCTTATGAACCGTCCTTCAACAGAAAAGCCCCGCCTGTGCATTTTGGCCTGTTGCAGGTTTTTTGCCGAATGGCGTTAGAGAGCGCTGATCGCCGAACGTCACGTTGCAGCTACTGTTAAAGAGAACGAAATTCTTTGATAACAAAATCAAATTAAGTTAGGGCCGCCTCGGCATGGCGTCCTTTCCTCCACGCAATTTCCCCTGAAAAAAATAATACCGTACTCATCTGTCCAGCTACACAGGGCAGCAGACTTAACAGTGTCAGTGTGCCATCACTGCCCGTGTGAAATTTACGTGCCCTTCCACTATGCAGAATGAAAAACTCATCAGATTCTCGCAATCAGCCGTTTCCTCTTTGCTCCAGTCAGTCAATGCATGCTAGGGTCTCTTTCTCTCGCCCGCTGTCCCCCCTTCCCTCTCCCTATCTTCAACACATTTTTTTCGTCTTCTTGTTTGAAGACAGGTCCAACGGGTAAACGTTCTGCTGTTCTTCGCAGCCCAACTCTTCAGCTATTCCCAGAGCAGCGCTTCAGTTTGAGAAATAAATCACTGAGCGTGCTATGTAACACCCATCAAAACTGCTGATTTCTTAAAACTTTTCCTATCATTTGTAATCAAGAAGGTTGATACTTTATTTACATAACTCTTATTGAACCACTTTCTCCCATATTGTTACTTTAAAAAATAGTTGTTCCGCTTCTGAAACAAACTGTTGCTAATGCAGGCTGTGATAAAAGACTCACTTGGTTGCAACTGAACCTAACAGGTAAATCGAAAAAAAAATCAATGCCCCCAAAACCCACCGACCCACCCCTCGAGGAAAAGGACTGTTGTTTGTGCGAGACATACTGCAGGCTTGTATAGAGCTCTGACTTGTAGAGGAAGCAATGACCGTAGCTGAAAAGATGCTTTTTCAACAAGAGTGAGGAAGAAAGAGACTTTAAGGCGGGCGTCCTGCGAGGCCATATGACTCGTATTGTCAACACCTCCATCCATCTTGGGATGCTTGTGTAGACTGCACTTGCAGCACCTTCCTTCATCACCACCCCACCCTCCCCAATCGACCTCCATGTCCTTGGCAGAGTAGCGTTCAGTCACTTCCGTGTCACTTGAGAAGCAGCCGACACGCCATCAAGTGTTTGCTGTCTAGGCCCAGCACCGGCCTCACAGCTGGCCCGTGGAACGTTCTATTTCCGTACTTAACCTCGGCGTTAAGTTACAACTTTTTCCTTCGACGCGGAACGTAGTGTCGAGGACAGAGTTATACAAACACCACATAAAATATCTCCACCCAGCCCCTGAATTGACAGCTGATGTCTGCTGCAGCCGTACAAGCAGAAAGAACAGAGAGCCAGTCTGGTATGAAATTATGAGAGGTGTCAGTCGATGGAGGATGGGGGTGGGTGTATGCAGAAGGGGCGGGTCGGAGAATAAACCTAAGGAAACTATGTGTTCAAGTTACAGTAACAAGAGGTGTGTAGTTTGGGAAGACGTGTTTGCTAACACAAGAATCTCATTCCACAGAATATCGATAAAGCTTACCAAAAACGCCAACAAAACAAAAGTAAAAAACAAACACAAAACTTAGCGACAAGTGTACTCCACTGCGTGCCTGCTTGTCTACCCGCGATTCTGCCCATCTGTGTTTATACGTGTCAGAATATAACTATGCGTGTTTGGAAGAACCCGAATGAATGCGCGGTTGTATTTTATGAGTGCGTATGCCCTAAGAATAAATCTTGATCGTATATGAATTAACGCACGACCTTTTACATTTTCCCATGCTTCGTTTCAAGGACATTTCATGCTGCTATTGTTTTGCGGGCCGTGCGCAAGTAAGTGCACGCGCCACCTGGCGCGCATTATTTCCTCGACTTGACCACGAGTTAGGTAAGCCGTCCTAAAAATGGACGTTTATCGCATTTCGTTTTTAAAAAATCGTGACTGAGAGGGCGCATTGTGGTGTCAGAATGAAGTATTTAAGGAAAGTTTCTGGCGTTTATAGCTTGCCTTCATCCCGTAAATAGCGCCGGGGCACTTTTTTGCGAAATCGTTTCTTAACGCTGTCAATCAGCCGAGCCTACTCGCTCCAAGAGACTCTTTCAGTGACTCATATGAGTCGGAGGGATGCTGTAAGGCTGGTTTCACACGGTTTTCCGGAAAGAAAGAAAAATTCAAGACGGACAATGTGGCGTAACGTTTAGCTCTTATCACACATTACCTGTCTGCAGGGCTGGCTTCTTGCGATAATGTAGCCTTAGTTGCTGACTTGCTGTACGGCACCGAACATGCGCGAAGGACCCCTAATTCTGATAAAATGTTTCTCAAAACTTCATGTCGATGAAACTGTGATAAAACATCTATAATAGTTTAGCCAATTTTCGATAAATTGACATGCTTGTTGCTGTTGTTCAAACCTTTTACCATCGTTTTCCTTCCATAAAGTCGGTCTGTTCAGCTTGTGTCCGACACACAGTCTTAGCGACAAGCTAAAGATAGGACCATTCAGTCAGGTCATAGACTCTTTTGTTTTTTTTTAATTCTTTCTTTTATTTAATGGTAACTAATGGTTACTAAGTTAATCTTATAGTATATAATTATCATTTCACTATCGTTAAGCTAATGAATCATCATTTAAGTTTATCGTTAAGCGAATCATCATTTTATTTTAACGTTCAGCGACATAGATATTTATTGCTGGCGCCGTTGGATTTGTCATCGTTGTTGTTGTTGTCGTCGTCGTCGTCGACGTTAGTGTCATTAACACCAATAGCGGCGCCATCATCACCAGTACCATCGCTGTTTTCACCTGTTCGTCTTCCTTGCATATGCAGTTTACTTATAGTTTTTTTTCTCATTTGCCGTCAGACTTTCCAATATCTCTGTTGGATTCACAAGAGTGAATTCGGAATTAATAGCTTTGTGTAAATGTTTTATCCATCGATAGATTTTAGCAGTCGGCCATACCCTGTTCCCTCCCATTCAGGGCAACTTTTATCATGCCACCGAACAAATAACTCGCACTGACCGCACATCACTTTTGTTCTCCAATTTTGCCGCACGCACGCACGCACGCACGCACGCACGCACGCACGCACGCACGCACGCACGCACGCACGCACGCACATACATTTTAGAACATACTACAACGTATTTTTTAACTTGCAGTACTAATTCACCCATCCGCCTTGTTTTTACTTAATGTATTGGGGGAGGGGGCAGACGACCATTCGCGGATCGCATGAGAGGTTGGCTTCTTGTGGCACAAATTTTCTGTTGTACTTTGGACTCAAAGTCAGTAAATAGTTAAGAAGAAAACCACGGGTGTCCATCGGATGAGCTATGCCAAGGATACGCCGAATGTTTACCGTTGGACAAAACAGTTGCTCAGACACGGACGGCGTGCGACGGCTGATGCTCGACTCGCAGCTGTGGAAACACCTGGCTTGGGCAGAACGAGTGTTCTTCTGCTCTTCCAGTCGCAGAAGAGATTGTAAGGTCTCGTTCAAACTGTGTATTACATCCACCTTCACGTGTGGACAGGAGATACAAGCCTAGCTCTGCAATGTATTTCATGAGTATGTATATCTCCACACAAAGTGCTCCGGACATTTCAGAGACCTAACGAGGACTTTGCGGACACGTTTGTGTGTGTGTAACTGAAGAAGCGATAAGAAGGTCCCTGCTCCCAGCCTTCAGATGAACTGCATGAGCTGTTGCATGTGGTGTTCCGTTACTAAATACAGTTGTAAGGCCCCGTTCACACTGCATACTTTATGTGCGGAGAGAGAGAGAGATAAGAAAGCTCTTGCAGCCAAGCCGCGGGTCATAGAAAGCCACATTCATCATCTCATAGCGTGTGACAGCGTCATATAGAAACCCAAGAGAAAGTTATGACCGACAAGAGCTTCGGGCTTAGTGCTTTCACGGCACGCGCTCACACCTGGTTGTCCCCAAGGCCGCTTATTTTTTTCTTTCGTTTTTGTCAGTTTTATTTGCAGTTGACTTACTCCGAAAACGGATGTTAACGAATGAATGATAGTCCACTGGGAAAATTTACTTTCTTTTTTCAGTTAATATCAGTTAATGACAGATACGTCTTTATTCACCTGACGTATTCAGTTATAATATCTTTCAGTAGTTACAATATGATCCACGAACTGTTCATGTTTTCTAAGGAACCCAGATGTCTCTCGTTATTGCTTTGTAATGACGCCGCCTTATGTAGCGCTGTCATGAGATTATTAATCATTGAGAGACACACGAAACATATCAGGTTTATTGTGGTTTACAGACTGGCAGCATCTGCTGCAGTATATAGTTTGTTGCGATCGGTAAACTTGCAGCGGTCTTGTAATGAGCCGAGGTTCCGACGTGGCGCTTGTAGTTCTGCCATCACACCTGAAACGATCCAACTTTGCCCACAAACAATTGGTTGAAAGCTAGATGATCGGGTTGCGAATTTCTTTTCTCCTACATCTGAGGCGAGTCTCAACTTGGTACGAACTTACGCGAGCCCACTTGGAATCAGACTTTAAAGGCCCTGTTTGATCCGAAACTTCAGCTTATGCATCCAAACAGAAGCCCCTGCCTAATACTAAAACCTATCCCAACCCCCC
>SMGT01005775.1:86612-118976 GCA_004794575.1 Lanistes nyassanus
CAACAAAAGCTGCAGTAGCGACTGCAAAATTTAATCGTGGAAAACCAGTGTCTATATCACTGGGCTATCATCACCTGGGCTATCATCACCTGGGCTTGTTTTGGTTCACCGTAGCTATAAACATGCGCTGCGATGTTAAAAAAAACGACAAATACAATCATTCAATCGCGAAAATCCAGTGTTTGCCACTGGGATGTCATCATCACGGCTTTTTTTTTTCTTCACTGTAGCTATAAGACGTGTCGTGACATCTTGCTGTATCTTCCTGCTTGGCACACCTCAGTTTGAGCCTCTTGAGGATGACCCCCAGAGTACATGAAGTGGAACAAAAGGTCGCGGCCAGTCTCGCGATCGGGTTCGGGGAACTAATACGCACATTTACTTAGTTACCAAGGGCCGTTTACCTAACGACCCGGCGAGCTAATGGAGTTTTGCGAGGCATACATGAAAACCTATTTACAGAACTGACTGGAGCCTCAGAAATCAGCGAGGCCTTGCAGACGTTTTATGATATAACTTCGAACAAGTTTTACATTTACAACTATTGTCTTTAGCGACTATAGTCACACGTAATGGGTTCTCGAGGAAAAAGGAAATTACGGAAACTAACTGTAGTTGGTGGCTGCAGTTCGAACAAGACTTATGTAGGTAATTTTTAAGGGACAATAACTCCACTTCACGATGATTTTATACTGGTTGATGGTGGGGGGGGGGATGGGTCCTATTACTAAGCTGTGCACTGAAAGAACCACCAGACTGACAGCTACAGTAAGATGGCCAGTGCGGACAGGCAGTTTAACGTTCAGGAGATCGCCGAATGGAGTCTGGACAATGTTTAACTCTTTGCCCACACCTCTCGAACCAACAACATGCACGTGCCATTCAGCAGCTGTACCCGCAGAGCTGTCCAGGCCATTTGTAAGCAAGACACTCTCACGTTTGAAGAGATACATAACGAGGTCGTTTCTGTACTAGATCAAACTGTAATTGGTGAAAAGAGGACATATCCCGTGATACTTCGCAGGCCCAGCGCCTAGGCTTTTGAGAACGTGATGCTTGCATCACGCACACACAACCACATTTTCTCTCTTCCCACCTCCAACAAATACTTTAACACCCGAATAAACTTTCTTTCCTTCTTTTTCTTTTTTTTAAGATTATTTGCTGATTGAAAGCTATCTATATCTCTCCATTCAGAATCCTCTTAAGCTGATCTTGTAAGAAAAGAAAACGACGTTATGGTGGCCGATCGCTTTTCGAAATGCTGAAACGTAACCATTCCACAACACAAGTAGAAGCAGAAAGAAACGAGCGAAGGAAGAAAAACAAAACTGCGATAGGAAGGAGGGAGGAATAACAATGGTGGGAGGGAAGAGCAACAAAAGGAAATCGAACCCTCATCGCATAATCCCTCATGGACTCCTAATGCAACCGGAGTTTGTTCACAAAATATTGAAAATGAAATATCTGTCTTTTCCTTTGCGCGATCGATCTATCGATTTATATTGTGAAAAAGCAGATTCGTGAACTGAAGTAATGAGTTATCTAGCGAAAACTCAATCACTGGCAACATGAGGTAGCTTATTTCCTGTCCGAAGCTGACTTTTTCTTCTTTTTTTTTTTTAATCCACCGATTGTGTGGTGGCGGGATTCATTTTATTTCTACTTAGACGCGACTGCTTCCTGAAATGTAGTCTGCTCGTGGAACTCTAGAACTTGTTGTCTGCGTAATATTTTTTGGATGTCACACGTTTCCACGAGGTGGTCGACATGTCAGGGAAATTATAGGTCTGAAGTGAGAAAGCAGAGATGAGAAACCCTAGACAGATTGCGCAGACATCCACTTTACAGGCGTTTTTGGACTCAAAAAGGGTAGATATATGTCTTCATAATAGCTATGGCTTCGGTAATGTAGCTAAACAGTCAGGAAAGAGATGAACTAAAAAATGCTATGCAACATCTTAAGCTGGTAGTAAACCTAAAATCTTCCCTTAACCTTAAAAAAATATAAAACAACACATAATGGAACTGACAATGCAGGTAGTTAATGCCCACCCAGATGTCAGATATATCTAAACAATAAAAAATTAAAAGGGGAATTAACCACCTAAAAACAGCAAATAAGCTGTAGGACAGAGGTTATTAGTAAAACACTAAAAATAAAAACAGGCTATATCAAAGTAATATAACACGTAGCACCTTAGCGGTAGGTCTGATCAGTGGAAACTCCACCACTCCAGCTACTCAAGCCATCATCAAGGGATATAACATGGCAGAAAAGAAGTTTCGTTTGCTCGCATTTGTTCTGCTGCTGTGTTACATCCTTTTTTGAGCCTCAATTAGTGTTAAGCTGCAGGCAGCCACTGGATGCATGGTACTAAGCAAGTCCACGGCTTACATATTATAACGTCTTAACAAATGGATTGGTGTGCTGAGTTATCTTGGGCAGTTTTCTGTCGTAACGATGTTTCCCTCACTTCCCTACTTCTTGGTACTGTAAAACAGAACAACAGAGTTTCTTCATCTATGTTCTCGTCTTAGTTCTCTTCGTGACACGTATCTTCTTCCCAGTCCTCACCTCTCATCCCTAACTCACAAGCCCAGAAACGAGATACGAAACTAATTCTCTCAGCTCGGTACTACAAGACGGGCTTGTCTGCTGTCATTGACTTATTCCTAAGGTCTTAGAGCGCCGCCTATCATCATTACCAGACAGCCACAGGACGGGCGCATTAGAAACTAAATTCTGGAAAGCACCCCGCCGTGTATGATATACCATGACCCTGGTTCGCTTCCTCAAATTAAGGGCAGCGGCGAAGATGAGGTTGGAGGCAGGCAGTTTTCCATCGTCTTTTTTCCACCGACTGTTGTTGGGTGGCCTGTCTAGACGACCGGCGTCGGATCCCGAAAGGACGGATTTGTGTCGGGCGGATGAATACCCGAGGATGCAGGCGAACCAAAGATATGCGGGAATTTTCCCCACCGCTTTTTATTCCTTGTTCTTATTTTAAGAGTTATTCGCATGCGAAGTTATCACTGCTCCTCTGCTGTCTCCTGGCCCTGTCGTTCTGGAGCATGCTCGTTTTACAAAAAATTGCTTTTATTATCATTTTAGTTGGGATGTGGATTTTTACAACCGTCATGCACTTCGTCACCAACCGTCCTCTTGTGCACATCTTAAAATGCGTTTGAAGAGGACAGGAGGAGGGGAGAGAGAATTTGAAGGGGCGAGAGTGAGCAAATGACATTGGTCCGAAAATGGGCGTTCGCGTAAAGAGCAAAAGGAGTTGTCTTGCGTTAATGCCAAGTGTCGGCATTTGGGCAAGATATGAATGGTAAATGTGCTTGAATTTTCTATGTAAGGGCTCAGTTTCGTGTGTTCGCGGTGGTGAGGGAGACATCCAGTAAACATGTGCACGCATATCTGTGTGATGTGCATACGTGCGTGTATTCGCTTGAAAATGGAGTTTGCGTGACTTTTTTTTTTGAAGCTCGACTTTCGGTCTTATCTATAGGTCTACAGGCAATTTTCTCGTCACGCCAGCTTTGTCGTTTCTCTTGTCTTCTCGTCTCGCATCAAGTTTTGTCTGTGTTTTGACCCAAGCCTCCGTTAATCTGTCTCCCTTCCCACGCGTCTTCGAGTCCACGTTTCTAACTGGTCTGACCTTTTTCACCCTTCCCCTTCCCGAAGTCCCCCAACCCATCGATATTTTCTCATTCTTCTGATCATAACACGTGACAGCTTTTCTTGATAGCAAAGCATCCGTGTGACATGTTTGCTAATTTATCGTCGAGTTATCTCCCATGTTGTGCAGTTTACCCGAGACTCTCTGCGCGAACTGGAGAGTCTGGATGGACGGAAGATTGTCATTGCTTGTGATGGTGCTAACGGACAAACGGGGCGCCATCTAGGACTCAGTGACGAGTACATACAGCATTCCTGCAGGTATTCCATCACAGGGCTAGCTTGCATGTGCGTTCGTAGCTGCTATTCTGGTCATAACAGGGGTCCTACGGCCCATTCGCCCTCTATATTTTACGTGTACTTTTACGTATGAACAGAAGATAAGAATGCTTATGCAAGCAACCCCTGCTTGTTTTTATTATTGTTGTGCATTTCGCTGTTTTCGTTGGTTTTGAGCTCTTGACAAAATGTTTTTGTCCATTTTCTTCAGAATGTGTGTAGCCTAATGTCCAATGATACTATAATGAAGTTCATTTTTATCACTATACTCCAAGGCACGTTCAAATTTTCGGTTCGTGCTTCAAGCTGCACGTGAAACATACAGGACGGACAGGCATTACGACCGCTTTCGTGATCGTAAATGCAGATACAAATGCTTATGCAACCCAGCCAAAAGACCAGAAAAAGTTTCTGCTTCCTCTTTTCCTATCCAACCCCTCCCCACTCCCCTCCCCCGTCCCCTCCCCTGCCATTATGTCCTCTTCTATTTCCACACACTCAGCCTAAAATATGGTGCTAGTTCTTCTTATGTTACTCTTGCTGTAGGTTTTTTCCTTCTTCTTTGCTGTTGTTTTCATGTTTGCCCATCCCAAAATGGCAACGTCTGACCGAGGACCAGAATAATTTTCCTAGGTTTGCGTAATCACATGTGTCAGGCACCCTTTTTTCAGTTTCCTAATTTGGAATCAAAACTGAACATTGTTTTTCTTTGCTGAATGTGCCCATCTGAATGTTATTTTGGGTTCTTGGATGCTCCCGTTCTAAACGGCGTCACTATCTTCACACTGATTCGAGCCAAACGCGGGCAGTGGTTGCAAATGAACAGTTGTACCATAATTACGACCGCGCGAATGATTTCACCTTGATTATAGCTTGTGGCTGTTTTTACATGTTAGCATTTTCCAGGTGCCAGCGGTTTACTTTTCGTTTTGTTTCCTTTGGTTTGGTTTTGTTTTCGGTACATTCGAAACTCTAGATTGGTCGGTTACTAGAAGTGAGGAATCTGTCGTCTTCGGAGTCAAACCTCCCCTTTTAATGCCTAAAGATGCCAGTATATTTCACCTCAGAGCTGGAACAGGTATTACGGACAATGTTCACTCTAAACTGTGCGCGTGCAGCAGCAGCGTCAGAAAGAGATGAGGTCACTGACGACGATGATTATGATGAGATAGAGGTGGTGTTGATGACCAACACGAGCAGAAGGGGAACCCGTTTGGATAGCTGTAACACATTCTTGCTGTCGATACAGAGTCATAGGGTCAGATCTTGTGCCCAGCGCACATACACTTTGTGCGTGTGACACATTTATTTTTAAAAACTGGACTGGTCGTCGGGAATGTTCTCAGTGTACTCCGGTTTCTCTCCCTTCCTCGTCCCTCCCTCACCCCACAAAAAGTCCTTTCCTCTCCTTCTATCATCCTATCCCCCGTCGTGGGACAGCCTTTGTTGCCGACTATTAAAGCAGCAGCCATACGACTGGAAAATGTTTCTTATATGACTGATTCTAGTTCATTACAAGATACACGTACCGACTCCTAAAATTTGAGTGGAAAACTCATCCGTTTTCGAGATGTGTTTTTCGTCGCCCTTTTCACCTGGTGCAGAAAAAAGGTCAAAACTTGACGTCATGTAAGCCAATAGATGTATGTTTTAATTGTCCGCGCTCCAGTGTGTTCCCATAGCTTTCTCATTGATGACGTGCACACATCCGTGTTCCACTGTGATGACACAGGTTTGAGCTAATTCTGTGTACATAAATTTTTGAGGTCTTAACTCTTTTTTTTATTATTAACAAAGAGTTATGTTGCCGCCAAATAGGAAGTTATTTTTTGCTGTATAGGAAGTATGATTTTAGTTTGAGCAAAACATAAAAGTTATAAACATCCTTTATATTAAGATAATCAGAAAAGATCTATTTCCACCTATAGTATAGGGATGGTTCATTACAGGGGCGCAATGGCATTGGGTCGTTTCACATGCGCTGGCGCTATGGCGCTGGTTCATTTACACAGATGCAATTGCGCTGGTTCATTACACAAGCACTGTGGCACAAGTACTGTTCGCTACACTTGCTGTGGCGTGCGTTACGCATGTACTATGGCATTAGTCCGTCACACGTGCAGCGACGCTGGTTTGTTACACAGGTACTATGGCGCTGTTGCGGCTATAGAACGGACGACGGAATGCCAGATCCCACTGAGAGAGCGACGCCAGCACAACCTGCACTTCGACCTCTCGGCCTACGGCGCAGAAAACGTGGATGTGGACGGTCACCAGGGCTTCTCACTCAAGATCTTCGGCACGTCGCGACACCGCTACCTGACTCTGGTCATCCCCAAGTGCGAGACTCCGCTGGTCAAATCCCTCCGCGTCGTGCTCGATAGATCGGTGAGTCGGTCCGTCAGTAACTGTCGGTGGTTGCTGACGCTTTTTTGACTGTTCGTATTTTATCTACTTGTAACCTTAGTCCGCACAGCATGTTACATATTCATATCATCGCATGTGATGTCACTCGTGTATATTTCCCGTTTCTTCACCATGGTCTGCAGGTTTTTACGAGGCGTAAATATATATGTTCGATCGATGACGTATTTCTCACATTTAATTATTATTGTTGTGATTAATATCATTCGCAACGTTATGATAACTGTGTTCGCATATATATATATATATTGCTGTTCAGCGAAGTGTTTCCAGTTTCTCCGCATTTGATATTCATTTAACCATTGGCCTATGGTTCAGATGATTCATAACTTTTTATTGTACGATCGCCTACCCCTAAATATGATTTAATGTTGTACTATGTTGTAAGCGTTAATTTTATTGTATTATATTATTGACTGCTTTTAATTTTAGCAAACATAAATCCATAGCTTGCAGTTTTTCGATCATGCATAAAACTTTCTCAATGTGGTCTTCCGTGAAAATCTGACGTGTCCCGTTTCTTAGCGTCATCATTAACGTGTCCATAATCTTTCTGTTGTAGATGATGCGTAACATATTCCTGAAGTGTTTCAACACTTACAAGAGCGAAAGCGAGTCATCTCTCAGCGATTCCTATGCGCTTAAACACATGAAGTTCAGTCCCAGGCTGTTTGAGATTAAACTTTCGCAACGTCTCGAGACAGCAGCCTACTTTCAAGATTTGGACCTGTTTGTGGTGGCCGAAGGAGAAGCGGCGCGATGCTATAACATAAACACGGGTAACTCTTCAACATCTTTTAAAAGGAACTTTGAGAAAGGAAAGAAGGAAAGAAAGGAATAGAAAGGAATTAATAGGAATTATATTGAAGCATGATGTCCCGTGCATCAGTAAATATAAGTGTGACAACGCATTAAGGGAAGCAACTAAGCGAGACAGAAAAATAAGATTTGAAAAATACAAGGACTAGTTTGAACATTGTAAAGGTCTCATTCATTCATTAACATCTCTCATCATAAAGATGTACTTTTTTAATCGTCGCAATAATCACAGCAGTTGTCTTCCAAATCTCATCACAACCATATAACAACTTGTGAAAGCTTAATTTAATGCCTAAGTCACACTGTTTTGACATAATGACTTTATATTCATACGTACGTGTGTGCGGGTGCGCATGTGTGATTGTGTGGCGGCTGTGTGTAGGTTTAGACGTGAATGTTGGCATCCAAGGACTACAGGCGTTGCAGCAGTTTCTGGACATGACAGCTGTGGCGGACTCTGAACACACCATCTTGACAGCTCTGGCCTTGAAGTCCCAGCATGCCGAGCAAGTGTGTAAAGACTTTCTCAGGAACGGACTGCGGGATCAAATGATGACATAGACGGTATCGACCAACTGTTATCGAGTGTGATCAAGCCGTTGTCGAACGTATGGCTTTACGTGGAAAAATCTGCATACCTGCTCCAGCGTGCAGTCAGGAGCCAGCCAGTCTGTCCTGTGGCTTCTGTGTCGGCCGAAAACTGTGCGAATGGAAGACGGAGCTTTTAAATGTATCGCACCTTAACCTCTCATGTTGGTGGAAGTTTCGTGGTCAAAATGGCTGACGTTTGGTCGTCGAAATTCCGAACTGTGGTATAATCTTGACAAGAAGGTTGTTGAGCAATGTTGTGCAGACGGAAGCCTAATGTAGATTTTTAAAAATGCATAGACATATTTTAAATCGTTAAGAAAGAGGCTCACGCACCAAGAAACAAGCACAACACGCACTCAGAAACTTTTGTGTGGAAATAATTATTATTCTTTATAAATCATGTCGCAAAATTAGTCAGAGTTATTCCTTAAGCACATTTCGCGTCGCTTGATTGAGTATTACTTCCCTACCTCCAATTTTTCAAAAGTCTTCTCAGATCTAAACTTCATTGCGAAGGCAGCTGCCCAGAAAAAACGGACGTGAATTCAAAATTATATAGCATAACACACAGAGAACAACAGCAGTAACGATAAAGAAATTGGGACAAGCAAAAAACAAACAAAATAAGTCATCGTTGTGAAGGATTGTTCTTTTTTTCAGGAAAACACACTTAAAGAGGTAAATACACTAAAATACACCTTGATATTTTGAGATGACAACAAAATAAAATTGTAGTCCGCTGAGGCTTTTACAACAAAATATCTCTCTTCTGATCTTCTCCCTCCTCCCCGTTCCTCCTTCCCGAAATCACAAGACACGGATGTATGGTCTGAAAGGCTAAGAAAACCAGAAATGCGAGTTTTAGCTTGGGAGCGGTACGTAGTCCTCGGTAATGTATAACCCTTCAAAACGCGATGAGCCGTCTCGAGGCTAGGTTTACATAGTTTCGTTGGAAACTTGGTACAAGGCAGCTGCTTAACAGAACTTTTCTTTTTGTTCAAGACAGATGTCCACCATATTCTGGGTTGTTTTTCAAGTCTTTCCAGTATGGATTATCCGATATTCTCGTATTGCATGTAATTAGCATAGACATTCTATTTAAATAAAAGAAATTTAAATAAAATAACTAATAAAGAATCAAACAATTTCCAAAACTTGCGGTATTCTGCTTTCGCAACTACTAATACTCTGTTGAATCATACCTCGATCCGAACAACTTTTAACGTTTTAAACAAAAAATGATCGTGCTGTTTTAATAGCTTGGATGTTAAATCGAGTTTCTTCCCCCGCATAGAAAAATAATGTGCATTCAGTTATAATTTTGATTTTGCTGTTGACGTTACTTCAATATTGCGATAGTAATCGCCTAAGACATCTAAAAGTGTGAATTTCCTTGCGGTAGTTTGAGGAGACACCCGTGGCAAACGTAATGGAAAATTGATTCTTCCTTTGATCAGTTATCAGTTTGTAAACGATCCGGTCATAGGTCTGGTAGTCTAAGACATTTATGAAGATTTCTTTGAACACTTCGACCCGTGATCTGTAAGAGGTATGGCTGCAACGAAAGTTATCCGACATGCAAAGACTTTTGTGATCAAAGCTATTTCGCACGTTTTCAGTTGAAATGTACGTTTCCTGGACCAACGTGTTTGGGCGGAACCACTGACAATCTTTCCGATCCCCCAAACCTTGAGTAGCAACAAAACCAGCATTATAGTATGCATCTCCTGGTCATTCACTCAGTGTAAACATATCATTTTGTGTGTGCGCCCTCGACAATGTTTCTGTTTTACATGTGCGTTCACGTTCGCCCATCACAACAAGGATCATTTATTTTATTCTAATGGCATTTCACAATTTAACTTGTGAATTCTGGTCACGCCAACATTTCTGACAGCAACACATTAAACTATGTTTTCAGAATGATGAAAGTTTCAAAATAATCGCATACGGGGATTTTCCACCTTGTCCCAGGAGTCTCGTACCATAACAACCCCATGGATTTTATGCACTCTATATAGCATCCACACCACATCCTTTTTATTGTCGAAAAAGCAAAAGTGGCATCTTCGTAAATACGTGTTACTCCGACCGAGAAGTGTTCAAGCTAGTTCTTGCTTCTCCAAAGACTTGGTTCCTTTACGTCTCGCACTCTGACCTCACCTTTCAGGTACAACCCTCCCTTTGATGATCCCATTTAGTTTGCACTTTCATAACGTTACAAACTCGGTCGTCATGGCTGAGCAGTCATTAGCTGACCACTTTAAATTTCATACACGCTGTGCAAGACGTGCTGTAGTAGAGAATAGAGATGATGTGGGAAAGGGAAACTTGCTGAAAAACCCGGGGTTTAAGGGTTGCCGATGCATTCAGATTTTTCCCATAATTTCCTTCAGAACTGCTATTCTATATTTTAAAGAAACTCCCTGCTAAATTATTTTTATGCGTTTTATTATCTGCGTTATGAGAACGCCTGATAACAACACTAGCGTTTGGTGTACATGGATGCATAGAAGGTTGTTTCTGTTTTCACTGCCTGAATGAGTGCGTTAACCCACATACTGTCCAAGTGATGCCACATACGTCATTGTAATTAAATGAGTTATGTTGTCTTGTTTCATGAGAAGTTGCTGGCTGTGGAAAAAAGGAAACTTTTATAAACTTTATTTTCATTGGTTATAATTGAAAGGGGAAAGGAAGTGGGGCCTCGACACTGATAAGGCGTCTCCATGCTTTTCTGTATGGTTCACATCTTTATTTTTAACAAAATGCTTGTGTGAGTGAGGGGCTATCGTGACTCCAAGTCACCGTCGACTTTCAGAAAACCATTCCAGTAAGTGCAGCACCTTATACCAGCCCGCTCTTGACAATTTCCATGCACCTGCACTACACCCTGTGTGCACGTCACCTGGCTATGAGGCATTTAATATTGGGGTTGTCTTATCACCTGTTCTGTGAGGCTACCAAAAGAATTTCCTATCCAAATGTTTTGTTTTAATATTAAAAGAATAAAACACGTTTTTTCCCACTGTTGTCTTAAAAGGTGTGTACATATTTTAAAAAAAATTGCTGATCGCATGGGGAGCCTCGTCTGATGATGAAAGAAGCAGGGGAGGTCACTGCCTTGTGACCTGTTCAGTGGGAAACGAACATGACTAGTAGCGCCCCCTTGTAGAATCATACCTCGAGTTCGGTTGTACAGAACCCACATCGTTATGCTGTAATGCTGCCAAATTTCCCTTGAAGATATAATCCCTGCAAAATCCTGGAAACATTTTACGAAACTCATCTTGATCTGTCCCTTCTTACAATGCACCACTCCCTTGTGTAGTTATGGAACTTTCAGCATGAAATCGAAATTAGTCACCAATGCTGGTTGGTACACCAATACCATATTTCTACTCTTTGCATTTTGTTGGGTTTAAAGAGTAAAATGCACTATCCTTCACTCCACTGTTGAAGGTCAATCTCCTTTAAAAATATACAAACACATGAAAAGAGAATGCAAAGGAGCAAAACAGAAGCAGGCAGTTACTGAACCACACTTTCTTTGCAAAGGACACCAAAGATGTATTTACTCATTTTATTAAATGAAACACCTAAAAAATGCTCAACTCAAAAACATCTAGACAAAGAAAGTGACAATAGTTATTTACAGTAAAACAAGTTAATAGAGACTGCTTACCAGGTCTTACCAAACACGGTTTCTTTTTGTGCCCATTTTTTTAACACATGGTCAACTTTCATCTGAAAAGTGTAAACTGCTATCATATCCCACCCTTCCCCAACCTCTTAGAATGTGCACCTTTTCTTGGATTTAAAAATAACTACTGGAAACGTTTTGACAAAAGAATAAAACCCTCAAACCCTACTTAACACTCCTCTACTTCTTTGGGCCGAGCGAAGATCTGCATTAGCATGATGAATATTTCAAACACACAATCCAGAGTTCTTTGTATCCCTTGTTTTCTATTCTCAACATGTTCACTGGTCATATTAAAACTTATTTTCATGCACATATTCTTCCACCACTACATACAACTTTCTGAAAGCAACACTGCATGCAGAAAGACTGCACAGGAACATCCACACATGGTCACCTCCAAAAAATGCACTGCGAAAACTGATCAGTTCAACAGTCAGACCATAAAGAGAATCCCAGTCACGCAAGACGGCTGCCTAGTAAACATGAACCCAGCGTTCGGCATGATGAAAGATGGGTGGCCCCGATGCTGCACAGTTGTTAATGAGGCGGAAATGGAAAGATGACGATGTGTAACATTTAAATCCACTTTCAGCGTCGACCCCGTGGACCACCTGGACCGCCTCGACCACCTCTAGGTCCACCTCGACCTCGTCCTCGGCCCCGTCCTCGCCCTCGACCAATCGGTGCTGTGGGGGGAAAAATGTTTGATGAGAAATGAACATGTTAGCAACATTTTCCACAGACATAATGAATGGCATTATATCTAGACGAGTCAAAAATGATCCATATTTAATGCCAAAGGATATAAATTGTACTGTAAGATTACTTGTAGATTTAATGTATGGAGCCAACAATGGAAAAAGAGGGGTCATGCAGATATGTGTTGCATCCATGTCAAACTGTTGAAAACTTGGTGCAAGTCAGAAAAATACTGATCAACACAATCAAATTAAACTATGGTACAAGTGTACACAACAGGATCGATGTCTCACTGGATTCAGCTCTTACCTTTGCCTTCGCGTTTGCGAGCTTTGGCACGTGGTGTATCATCAATAAGCAAGGTGTCTAGAGGCAACGAATCTGGCAGAATGAAGTATCTGATGTTGTTGCCACGAATGCTCAAGGAGTCAAGCTGCTGTGGGTCTCGATTCTTCACTGTCATCTTGACTGCTTTCAGGTGTGTGTTCATGCTAACATCAACTCCTAGATTAGAGAACAGGAATGACCAGAAATAGTTATTTTATAAAATACATACTTATTGCTTCACTGCGGCGCAAATTAACTGTAAAATGTAGGGAATGTTGAAAACAAAGATGCTTCAAAATAACTACAAAGTCCAATGCTATACAAAAGAAAAAACCCATCAGCAAAAATAAACATACTTCAGTTGAAATCAGCGCAAATATAAGCACAAGTCATTATTTACAGAATATTTTACCACTTGTCAATGTTACTCTAACATAGTACAACACAATACCTTTGGCCACTATGGTCATCAATACCGTCCTAGAACATGAACTAATATTTATATGTATTCGACATAACTGGTCTTTTCTTGAAGCTTAGGTTTCTAGAACTGTACTAGATAATAGATTAATTCAATTTTGTCTGCTCGTTCTTGGCCAGGACCAAAAATGTATGTTGCTGCTGCCAGCACCCATTTTCTCAAAAACCAAATCTGTATAGTCGTAGTCATAGACTGTGCTCTGTAGAATTGATCAAGACTCGTCTTAATTATTATTACAGATATTAAGATAAGTAAACGAATTGTGTGTTTTAAATATGAACTCTCTGTTGTTGCTAGCTTTACATTTTCAAATACCAGAACGAGTGTAACCAAGTTCTTAACGGTTGACGCTGGACGATTGGATTTTTAGTGAAGAACTCCATCCGTGTCATTGTACAAGAACACTCACCTGTTACAGTTCCATGGACTTGTGTACCATTTTTCAACTCGATTGTGACCGTTTCATGACTCAGTTTCATGAGAAACCTGCAGAAAGACAAGGACTTAGTATTAGATTAACACACAATGACGAATGAAATTCGAAAAGCTCACAATGAATTACAATAAACAGAATAAACAAAGCTTCATGCGCCGGAAGGTGGTAGCTATTATAAGTATTTAACTACTAAACAGCTCAGTTAAAAAGGCAGATCATGTAAGGAAAACACTGTTTCGTGAGCTCATTTCATGCACCAAGAGTATGTAATTTGTCATATTTATTAACGAATATTATCTTCTAAATTTCCAAGCAAGTATCGTAATCATCGGTTCGGCAGCTCAGTTTCATTTTGAAAATAAAAGTATCTGCAACTGGTTAATACATCAGCTGATAAAAAATGCATTAAAAAAATAAATGTGGTGACCAATTTTGCATGCGCCATGCAAATCTTACCTTACAAGCTTCATGATGAAGCTGATTATAATTTACACTTTGAATATGTTTTCAAAGCGGCAAACGCCAAGCGGACGTACAACGAGTTATATTTCTTAACTCTAGAGAGCTACGGTCAAGGGAAGCAACCACTGAAACTCGTCGCGTATGTGTTGATGGGAGGGAGATAGCTGAGTACGTGACCATTCTTCAACAAAGCTCCCAGACTTGGATGTACCGATTGCAAAATTTCACACGTGCATATAACTTCACGGCAGCGCTTTGTGCAAATTAATGTCTTGCACACACAACTGTCGTACTGTGATTGTTTTGACGATTATAATTTATATTTGCCTGTGACTGAGGATGGTTGCATTGCGTCTTCAGAAAACTGTAGTGTATGATCATGATGTATCGTACATAACACCAAAAAATCAAATCAAGAAATGACACACTGATTTAAAAAGTTTATTTGCGGAAATTTTCAATGTATAAAAGCAACAATAGGTTTTACCCAGACATGTTAAAAAGGATTTCAGTTATGTATTTCATGTCTTCATGCACAGTGTAAACCCACTGGGCTTAGGACTGGAAAAACTAAGGCAGTGCTACATCATAAAGACTATAAATGCAAACAAAACAATTTAGTACCATAAGCAATGTAAGAATTCACAAATACAATTTAAAACCATTTCATGAAATAATGACACATTGTACTCATGTCAGATAGCAACATTTATTTCTGTCAAAGGGGGTTGACTGTTCTCGACTTAGTATTTGTATCATTGAATCAATAATTGTTCTTACAACATAGATTCTTTTCCTCACCCATATGCTGAAACTTGCTGCAAAAGTCTTCAGAAGTATAGCATAAACATCTAATTTGTTACTTCAACTTTGAGGACCTCTATACACAGAAGTTCCTAATACAATGTATGACAAATGATTAATCCTTAAAATGGGGGCAGGGGAAATAATGAGGAAACAACCACATGAAGATGGAATAGTTGTTTTTTCGCTGTTCTCCTCTCTTTATGAGGTGTCTATTTATGATCTAGCCACCTCCTCAGCTCCCAGCTTCTGTCTTTCTCACAGGTTACCTCCCTCTACTTCTGTGATTACACTGTATTTCTCTCAGTAAATAACAAGTATAAATAATAATAATTTTTAACAATCATTTCAGGTTTGTTTGAAAACATGTGAAAGCACATTTACTAAGGATTTAGCACTTTCTAATAGTAGTGAACAACAACATTATAACTAGTTTTGTAAAATTTATTTTAAATATATTAATTGGAACAAAATGACACCCTATGTAACACATGCTATATAAAATGGAGAAAAGGACGGTATGAGAAACAGAAACAGCATTCTTATTCTAGGTAGAGTGGGTCAGAGCTGAGAACACAGAAAAATTTACAAGCCAATATGCTTAAATGAATAAAAGTGTAAGTGTTGTCACCTGTGCACATACACAAAGGTCTCGGTGAAATCTCCTCAGAATTATCAAGTAAGAAAATATAAAGACACTTTAAGAAATCCTTTCATAAATACCAGTGCTCTAGTAAACATACTGAGAAATACAAACACCTTTTAATGCACATTTATGAAATCTTGAAAAGTTTTCTTTGTAACTGATGTCAAAATCATATCAGGTACCCATAAGTTCAAAAATGCATTTCTACAACTACAAATACGTTTTATCACCAAGTATTTATGTTACCACCATGTGTATATAAGAATTACATATAAATGTGCATATTACAGGTATATATCACTGTCAATGTCTGTATTTGAAAGAGAAGAACACATAAACTTGAACACTTTTTCTCCACTTCTCAACTCACTTCCTTTTAATGACATGCACAAAATACAAATTCACTGCTGAATAATACAAACATTATATGGTTGTCTTAGGTAATATGTACTGAACAAACAGTACGTGTTATTTGTAACAACATCCACAATTTTGTGTAATACTCATCATTACCCATCTCCCTGAACTAGAGAATATGTTTTTAACATTTTTATGCTTCTTCCCACTTACAAGATATTAAACACACCTCTAATACTATCATAACTTGTCACATATTCCCAATCCGACACCTGGAGAAAATAAAGCAAGCTTTAAAATACTACACAGGAGGCAAACCATTTGCAAAACCTGTTGCTAAACAAGCCATCGAGTATGCCACACAGCAAAAAGGTTTTCCTTTGTTCACCACCCCAGCTGGTATTGCACTGGCAAGATGTTAACATTTTTGTGACTTTCGGTCAGTTGTTGTTCAAAAGACGGCACTGGCTGGCAATTGGGGTCCAAGCATCCCCAGGTGTAAAAAGCCAGTTCTTTAAACAAAGTCACAGTCAGTTATCTAAACCCTCTTGTTTGAAACAATATTAAAGCCAGCGCAACTATTCTGCTGCTGCAGGTCCTCAGAACATGTGGTCAGATTAGGGTCAGAACAGCCTCCAGCCTTACACTGGAAGACTGACTCTTAAAGCATCAGGAGACACACATATCTTGGTATATTTCCCACATACCCATGACAATTTGAACTGTAGAGTTTGAAATGCTTCATGATGCAAAACAAGGACAACAACAATTTCAAAAAGATTTGGGAGTATGTAGCCTGCACCAGCCTGAAATACCCATCACTTTACTGGGAATATCTACTTTTCTAGAAGCTGAAATATGCACCACTACACATGGTAACAATAAAAATAAAATAAAAATCAGTGCTTTCTGAAAAGCAGCAAGTCTTGCTTGGCAGCAAAGGAACTGGCAGTCAAGAGCTGGAGTTTATTGAATAAACAAGAAAGAGTTTCAGAGTTTCACAAAGGCATAGGTTTCATGATCTTTGGTCTTGCGCGTGCCTAGGGGTGGGGTGCACTTGGTGGTGGTCCTTGCGGCTGAGGTGGATGTACTCCCGGCTGGCTGGCTGGGGCTCCATGCCACTGAGGTGGTGCTCCAGGCTGATGGGGCTGGAACGGGGCTCCACCTTGTGCAGCCGGGTATCCCCCTTGAGCAGGCGGGAATCCCCCTTGAGCAGGTGGGTATCCCCCTTGGGTAGCTGGGTATCCGCCTTGGACAGGTGGGTATCCACCCTGCCCAGGAGGGTAACCACCTTGGGCAGGTGGATGTCCTTGGCTAGGTGGCTGTCCACTTTGGCTAGGCAGAGCAGCACCTGGAGGAGGCGCACCACCAGGCTGGGCATGCTGAGCACCTGGCAATGTGGGTGGAGCTCCATGGCCTCCCTGCCACTGAGCTGGTGCACCACCTTGAGGAGGCACGCCTCCAGGCTGGGCGGGTTGAGTCCCTGCCCACTGCGGTGCAGCACCCCCACCTGCAGGTGGGGGCTGACCAGTGGGAGGGGGCAGCGCTTCTCTCTTGGGATTAGGCTTCATGCCACGCATCTTGTAGTACTCTATCACCTGCTTGGGTACCTCTGCCAGCACGTGTCGAGCTAGTTCTACAGATGAACACTGCAACCATATAAGGGAGTGTGAAAACCTGGGACAAATCAGCTTCTCTCTCTCTCACTTACTCATCCATCCACACATCAATCAGCCCACCTACACACTCAAAATCCATGGACAGAAAAGCACACATGCATCACAAAAGCACTTATATTTATGCAGATGAATGTAAGCACATCCACATCCAACACACATAAGCAAGTACGCACCTGCACATAACAAATACAAGCGTAAACATCAACACATGCATGCAGGGAACCCTCAAGCACATGAGAGGGGATATGCGTACCGCTACCTGCTTGAATTCCCTGAAGGGAACAAACTGGACGATGTCACGTTTAACAGCTTCCCCTGATGGAGCCCTGAGCACACCGTTGTCTCCGTCAAGCTCGTTCATGGCAGCAAACTCTGCATTGCCCACCCCCACAATGATGAGGGACATAGGAAGATGTGACGCTTTAACTATGGCCTTTTTTGTCTCTCCCATGTCACTCAAAACACCATCTGTCAGCAGGAGAAGGATGAAGTAGGCCTGCACACAGCACCATATTTTCCACAGCTCCATTTAGGAAAAGCTGCAATTTCCCTGTCAAAATCTACACTAATGTTTTCAGATACATGTCAGCAGGAGGATGAAATAGGCTAGCACATGGCACCAAATATTCCAGTTTCCCTTGTGGACAAGCTGGAACATCCATGTCAACAGACATATTAACGTTTTAAGAAACAAATCAACAGGAGGGTGAAGCAGGCCTGAACAAGTCACAAGATGTTCTACAGCCTCTCTAAAGCTGCATGTGGGTACAAAATAGGTAATTCAACTAAATATAAAATTAAAGCTGCAAAAACATACCATTTAATAACAGTAACGAAAAACAATATGCTCTGAATGCCTGCAGACACTGGAGTAGTACAGTAGATTTCCTCCTATACGACCTCCAGTTTTGCGCCGTCTCATCTATGCGGCCCAATAATTTTTGACCGTATATTATTCCTAAGTAAAAGAACCCTTGTTTACGACATTCTCAGTGTTCCGACCAACGACCGGCATGCGGCAGCCGCCGAACGACTTTCGGCAACTTTCCGACATTAACAACAATGGCTGCTTTACGCATACGAAAAGTTCTTACATTAGAAGATCGATTTAAAGTTATAGAAAGGAGTGAAAAAGGTGAAATGTGCATCTCAATAGCAAAACCAATCGGGGTTGGAAAACCCCAGATACAAAATATTATCAAAGAAAAATCCGCCATCAAAGAAAGATGGGAAAGTGGGGAGAACGCTGAAAGAAAAACGTCGAAGATAAGAAAAACAACTTTTGCAAGCTTAGACGAGAAAGTCTGGGTTTTGTTCTGTGACGCCAGAACTAGAAATATTCCAATCACTGGAAAGTTGATTCAAGAGAAAGCCGTGTGTGTTTCTGTAGAAGAAGGCTTGGATGATTTTGTGGCATCAGTTGGATGGCTTCGCCGGTGGATGGTAAGGCGAAATGTTCATCGGTCCTGCTTGAGTGGAGAAAGGGGAGGGGTGAGCGAAGAAGCAGTGACTACTGATTTTGAATAAATTGCCTACATGTGTCATTGTGTGTGAACAAAGATGTTTGTTAGTTTTTCATTGTTTTCATGATGCAGCAGTTACATGTACATGTACTATGTTAACATGTGCGCAGAAGCTGTACCAAAGCAAGTCACCGTTATAGGACTTTCCTCTTATAAGACCCAATTTTTTTGCAATTTGAAAGGTCGTATAAGAGGAAATCTACTGTACTGTTACAAGAGTGAGGCATCATTGCATTATGTATTCACATAAGCACAGGTCGTAATATCCTTCAATGATTGTAAGCTGTATTCGTGTTCACAAATTTTTCTACTGGTCTAAGAGAATCAACATTGTTAAACCAAAGCTGTGACAGCAACTCAAAATGGCATGCTATAAGTAACCTTTCCTTTAAAAAAAGACAAAAAAGAAAGAATTAGGTCTTGTGTAAAACCCCTGCTGGATAGCTCTTCAACTACCTGCACAGATTTGAACACAGCTTCAGCCCTTCGGTCATACACTGACAAACTCTTGTCTTCACTGCCGGTCACAATGTATCTGTCATCTCCTGTTACACACAATACAGGCTGGCGATGCCATCTTTTAATTCGTACTGGGCGCTCTTGGCGAGGATCAAAGAAATAAACCTTCTTATCAAAGCAGCCTCCAACCAGAAGATTGAACTCTGCATAAAGACCCAACACTGCAGATTTGCATCTGAAATGAAACAATTTGAAAAAAAGGTCAGAGAAAATGTGAGTTATTTCACTTAAGCTGAACATTGTTCGTTCATCAGATGCATAGGGGCAAAGGATGTCAACTATCACTGGTTGAGACCACACCTGTGACTTGTATTTTACATGTGTTATTGTCACAGTTAGATTATTGAATATAGTTCACGAAAA
Source organism: Lanistes nyassanus (assembly GCA_004794575.1). Classification (NCBI taxonomy): domain Eukaryota; kingdom Metazoa; phylum Mollusca; class Gastropoda; order Architaenioglossa; family Ampullariidae; genus Lanistes; species Lanistes nyassanus. Next base: position 106,413 of record SMGT01005775.1, read on the forward strand.
CAACAGACATTGTGTGCAAGTGCATGCAAATGGAAAAACAAACAGAATCAAACTTCAAGAAATACGTTTGGTCTTGATCCTACTTAGCAACTGTTTCAGGTAACAAACGTTTGACAATCTTGTGGAGAAAATTCAAGCAATGCATGTAAAAATAATACTGCAAAGACTACACAGAAGGGGAAAATTGTCAGCTGGCAACACAATGCAAGCACCTACAACAAGTCGCACATCTTCCATGATATCATCTAAAGGCATCTTATATGTTTCAACATCACATCTGTTATGAGGACATCAGTCAGGCCAAGTCACTTACTTGTAGGTTGAGGCAGTTTGACCTTCCACTAGATCCCAAGTTTTGATTGTTGTGTCCCAGGAACCTGTAAACAGCTGCCCTTCTACTGATGCCATGGACCATATCCAGCCCTGCATAAAGGTCTCCGAGTATCAAGTGGACAGATGGTACATAAACTGCTTGAGTATTTCACCTCTTTCTTTTTTTCTCTTTGTTCCATTAACACTGCACATGCTTTATTCTTCTCAGCCACCAGTCTTAATAACAATGATTTCATACAGATATACCTGTACATTTGCATAGGTGCAGATTCATATATTTTAAGTCTGTATGTGAGCACACAAAAACTCAAATTTAGCCATACTGACATTGTGAGCTTTGTTGATGCAGTGCAGCCTCATGTCCTTCTTGGTCTCAGGATGTGAGCTGTTGTATTTTTTAAGGTCAAGCAAGGTTAGGTAGCGATCACGGGAACCAGCAGCCAGCAATTGTCCTTCCTGCAAGTGGAGTGCAAATCATGCTAGCAGTACCACCAGCAGAAAATCCCATGGATCTTAGCAAGCAGATCATCTTAACCCAAAATATCTTCTTATTTTCCTCAAAAAAAAGTTTTAATGCCGTGCCCTTAGTCTATGATAACTGTACTTATTTATGTAAAACTTAAAGCATATTATATGTACATGAACTGCATCAGAATATTATCATCATGTGAACCTGCTTCATGGCAGCACAAACAAAATCAAAGAAGCATCAAACAACATGATACTGAAAAAATGACTACATCAGAAAATAGGTGTGCAGACTGTGAATTTATGCATAATGCTCCACACATAATATCAAATGGAAGAATGTAATCCTGCACCTGTAAAAGGTGAACAACATCAATTGCAGCAAACAGCCCTTCACTATAGGAGAGGTGTTCCAGATGTTCTTCAGGACGAGACCAGACACGGTGACTTCGCTCACGCTCTATGCATGCACCCTGCCAGTCAATATTTTGACCTAGGACATAACAAAAAAGAAGATATCCTTTTATAGAGTATACAAATATATTACTGACTCATGACTGTTCAGAATTAATCCAGATTTCATTACCCCAATATTAATAAACAACAAACGAGGATCGAGCGCTTAGTTTATCAATACAACAAGAAGTACTTGAAACGCTCAAAGTGACCGTATGCAGACCCATGCGACCATACCCAAACACGTAGCAAAGAGAGGGTCGAAAGAAAGGGACAATGCAGATGCGTCTGCATATGGTCACTCTGAGCGGTTCAAGTACTTCTTGTACAAATGTACAAATCTAAAAGCAATGCAAGATGATATGAAACGTTCCACAGTGCCTGATCGTAGTACACAGATGACACCATTTGAAGTGTTTAATTATTACTGTGAAAAGAGGACATAGGAAAAATTAATTGTTTATCCTGACTGAAACCTCACATGCAATTTCTCTTTTTATCCTTTTCATTTATGTGCTCATATGCAATAAGTCGCTAAGTGCTAAGGAATAATCTTAAACACAGGGTATACAACAGTGTTTGTAAAATTTTCTTTCAAGGAATAGGTGTCTGAATTTCCTTCTGTATAAGGCACATGTGCACATACTAGAAATATCAGCAAATATATTATTAATTTGTGCTTCATTCAAGACAGCTTATGCATTAGGCACAACAATAACCTCTAAGTATCAATACTCACAGGATACTGGAGGATACTTCTTTGGCCATCTTTTTGCAATGCGCATTTGCCAATAGCTTTCATCTGTGAACAGCTCCTGAAATGCTTTACATACTTTAGACAGACTCCCAATGATTTCTCCAGCTTCCAAAAATGTGCATATGTGCAGAAGAATTTCAATGGGTATTGTGTCTAATGAAATAGCTTGGTTTTCTTCACAAGCGCTTGCATCATCTGACTTTCCATCTGGATTACCTAAGAGGTCTACTTCATCAACTGGGAAATCTGCTGGTGAAGTCACAGTGGCCTCTGATGATTTAACCAAGGCTTCTCCACTAGCCAAATGCAATGTGTGACTAACTATAGCCTGTGTGTTGCCCTGTACATCAGCAGTTTGTTTATCATTTCTTTTCAATATAGATTCACAAGTTACATATGGCTTTGTTACATGTGACTCCTCTGGAGACTGATGAGCTAAGTTAGGAAATAGTGAATCCTGATTACCAACACAACCACTGGCGGCATTGTCTTCTTCCATTTTATTTATTAATGGTGACTGAAATGTCACTAGGTTATGTAGTATATAAGCTACATTTTTATACTGCTGGCATCCAAGTATGTCTGGAACAGAAAGAAACAGAACAATTCTCCACCGATGAATAATGCTGCTGTATTAGTAAACTATTTCACATTTGGTTTTAAATGCACTTCTTGCAAATAAAGTTGTCTTGTGATACTGACAGGCATCAGATAGGCATTTGAAAAGGTCTTCATTCTTTAAATGTTATTTCTGTCCTTAGTCGGACTTCTGGATTTATATAAGTTATAAGGACGACACTTTTTTTTTAGATCGGAGGTGGGGGGGGGACAGGATCGAGGAAACAAGGCATTCAAATCGACAATTTATTCCTCATAAGTGTTAATTCAGCATGAATGTGCTCCAGCATCAAGTTTGAAAACATACCTGTTCAGGAGATCAAAATCAATAGGCCTATTATTTAAATAAATCTACTCAACACACAAATGCAGTCATGTTTAACAATTGTTAAAACGATCTGAAAATGTACGAGAATTAAACAGTAAACATAAATGAACACCTTACGTGGTTTTTAACATCGGGAAGCACAGTGAACATTTTTATCTCCTCTTTGAAGAAATGGAAGGTAAGCCCGACGATCTTTGGTAAGATTAAGAGTTCAAATCAAAATCAACAAAACACTACTGTCAGTGTTGTTATTATAAACAAATCCATGCAGGCTAATTTCTAAAGCAGCAATTGGTTGGATACATATGACCATAATAAATGATTGGACAAACGGTAATAGGGGAGACTACTCCAAATTTACTTTTGTCCGTTTTCCTCACTGCTACCAAATCAAATATACTCAAATCCAAAAGAAACGCAAATTAACGCTCGGGCCAAGAGTAGTCATGCATTCCCGTACAATGATAAAAATGAGGTTGACATGCCCTCTGTTGAGTGTAGCTGTTGATAATGACCTGCCTGGCGTAAAGATTCAAATGTGTCCCTTCGGCGCGCTAAAGTCGGAACAGTGGCTTTCGCTTGTGCAGCGTGAAAAAAAGCACCAAGATACTAACATATAAAAATATAGAACTTTGCAAACTGAGGGCGCCACCCACTAGCAATAAAATCCTATGCTCCTACGCGCTCCCAGACAGACAAGCTGTCAGTAGCACAAGCATGTCAAGACTGAACTCTACAGATCATGAACCATTGGACGACTGCAGGCTGGAAGCCGCCCCAGCGTCGTCGCATATATGCACTGGGTGTGGCATGCATGTTTGTGGGCTCGCTTTCAAGCCACTGGCAGCGCTCGGGATGGAGTCAGAAGTGGATCTTCCTTTGAAAAAAATAAAATAAACCACCAATTAACTCCCTGAGTTTGCGTTTCTTTTGGTTTTCAGTATATATACACGGAACCGAGCACGTACAGAACCTTACGGGGTGGAGGGGGGAGTTTGGAAAGTATATCTATATACCGTGCGATTGGTGGTCGATCAGTCCTTTCAACGACAGGTATGCCTCGCATTCTCTCTCTCTCGCTCTCTCTCATGCACGTGCTGGCAAGCATGCACGCGTGCACACACTTCTTATAGTTATACATGGTTATATAACAAAAACGTACATGTTTCTTCACATAAAAGGTCTACCCCGCTTTATGACTGACAACAAAAGTTCTACAGCTCTCGTGTTTTCGTTGTTATTCTTGCCGTACATAAAAAGTACAGTGCGTGGAGTACCAGATATGGAAAACATTGTATACGTCATTCTGTCCTAAAAAAGAAAGTTGCCTGGGTTATTTTCAGTGCAACTACAGCTATACTTAGCAGACAACTGCATAGATTTAATAAGCGGTGGCTTGTATTTTTTGCGTGCCTGCAGTTGCATTGCTGTCTTAGACTGAAAGTGGTTCGACTTCGCAATGAATTAATTCTCATTGTGGGGAGTGGGGTGCGAGAAGGGGAACTTTAACTAATCTACATCATCCTCTGAAACATCCACCATACAGGTGATATATATATATATAGAACTAGAGAGAGAGTCTACAGAAGCGTCTGCTTAGTGTATTTGCAAGGATGGCGCGTGATCACCTGAAATCTTGTCGGTTCAAAAAATCGTACATCACTAGCCTGTCAAAAACTTTTTTCTTTAAGTGACTTATAGTGTATGCAAAATAGACAATAACCTGGGCCCACAAACGACAATAACAAAAAAGCTGGGGCATTGACGATGTGAGTAAAACGTAAAATTTATAGGTTGTTTCGCTGTAGGGAACGGAACGGGGTGTAGAAGACCCCCACTTTATTGCTGTGGCCGGCATATCGTGAGGGTGTGCTGCCTTCATTGCTTTCCCTGACCATGGGTCGGATACTTATCATTGACCGTACCCGGGTGAACTGGAGGAAGTGTGCTGCGGCTCACGGGTATATCGAGCCAGATATATATATATATATCGGCTTCGGGATTTGAACCCAGTGCTTGTGATTTCCTTACACGTTTATATTATTATATTCGTCGAACTCGTGAAAATTTAGGAACTTCATCCATGGTAATTGTCACCTAATTTTGTCCTTAAACATACAGCGTGCATGCCTGCTTCAAATCTGATAGTTTAATTACCACAGAACAAAGTTGGAGAGTCGAGTATCAGTACAAGCATGAATTCAAGCACCTATTCGAGGTGTACAATAATTGGTCTTACGACGTACAGTGCCTGCCTCCACGGGGCGAAAATCATCTGCCGCACGCGGCGCCATACGGTCACAGCCGCAGGCTATAACTCTGCGCAGCTCCTGTGTGTAAATGCCTTACTGTTCACAAACCAATCGATTCTCACAGAAGGAGGTGGGATGAACAGAAGAAGAATTTAATAAATATTCCCACGCAACCCGACCTTAAATACGTGTAGGCCTAATGCCAGTCTCCCACCCGCCATGCAGTTCGCCGGTCCCCCTACCCCACCCCCAGTAAATTCTCCCTTATTATTGTTGTGTGCAGACAATCACGACATGAGGTGGTAGACAGAATCGTTCATGCACGCGGAGAATCGTGTTTTTCTGTTTGTGTTGTCTGAATTTGCGCTCGTCTTCTTTATCCACGCAACTTAAAATTCGGTCTAGGACAGTGCCTGGTGAAGCAGGGGATATATAGACAGTAGAAAATAAACAAACAGTCTGTGAGCAATATAGGTGAAGTTTACTCTTCTGCGCACACATCAGCCGCATTCCCAGGGTCAGAAGTTCAAGCACTGTCAACATCGTCATAGCCCTATCGTGTGGAGAGGGGCGGATGACAGCTGGTATACATGTCTCTTCAACAAAATAACGCACTTCACTTGCATAAAGCTAGGTCTCTAAATTAACAGCATTCGGTTCTGTTTTAAAAGACCATTTATTTACATTGTGTTGGGAATGCCTAAACTGTTATGGGTCAGTTGCACTACGCGTCATCGAAGCCTTAATTATGCATGCAGTCATTTGGACTCCAAGGGGATGGGAGAAAACAAAGTTTGCACGTTTGACTATAATGCAGTTTGGAGACAAATCGTGTTGGATTATAGGTATATCCTCCATACAGCAGGTCACTCGAAAGTTAGATTTGTTTCATAACCTCGATGTGCCTTGGGTTCGCCACGCGGTTCCCGCGTGCAACAGCCATTCACATCACGTGTTTTTAATTAAGGTGGTTCGACAGGAGGTGTACGTAGTCAGACTTCCGGAATTTTTATCAGATTCTATTTCATATTGAAGTGTCGTTCCTTTCTACGCTATTATAAGAAAATCAAACTGTCATAAATCTTAAACTGGGTTTAAGATTTGAGCAAAACTATAGTTATATAAAGGCACATAAACGAGCAAACATTTCATATCCAAGATGGAACGTATGAATATTTATATGAGCTTTTGCGAAGAATTACGTTGCCCTCAATGCCCACCTCAAACTACCAATCCAGATAGTCTCTGACCAAACAACGAGGGAGGATTGTAAATATTTATAAGCTTCCTAAAATGGTATATCGATCCTTCTTTGGATTGTCAAAGGGGCGCTGTCCCTCTGAACGTCTCTCATTGGTTATTTGGCAAACAAAATCCCGAGCGCAGCTGTGTGAAGGCCGTTTTGCCCGTGGTCGTCGCCGCTGGGTAGGTGAGAGTGTAAAGTAAAACTGGCGTGGTCTCGTCTGATTTTATCGAAGACATTTGTTCAACAATGTACGTGCGCTCTAGTGTCACAGCGTGTGCAAAGGGCTGTAGTTTCATCGGTTCAAGTCGGCATGCTGCGTGTATTGCTGGTATCAGGACACATGGACGTAACTTTCAACAACAAAGGCCAGTCTCGTCCGAGTCCCAAAAGTCGTCTGCTTCGAATAGCAACTTAGAAAAGGTGTTTCCACGTTTTCAAAGCTTCGCCAAACGTCACATCGGCCCAGATGCAGCAGAACAGTCAGATATGCTCAATTTTCTTGGATTAAAGGTATGGCAATTTTCTCTGAACACAGCGGGCAACTTGTGTACGTAAGTTGAAAACGCGGTCACTTTTTTTTATGTTGACGTACGTATACAGCTGTGGGAGATAAGAACATTTGGGTTATAGGGGCGTACACGACTGGTTTCAGCTGGTTTGGTTGTCACTTATTGAAACAAAAGTGTACAATACAATCTTCACCTTGTCGCTCGTCTTCATTATATATATATATATGTATTTTGTATATGAATCTCGCCTTGAATAAAACCAGCTTAGGCAGTTAATTTTGGTGAACCATGTCGAAAAGGTTATGTAGAGTACATGCATGAATTGATGAAGATATGACTTACGTTTCTTGCAAAGTTGACCAAACCCTTAGGAGTAGAAAATATCTCACTGTTCAAGAATGAAGCTTAACAAATAAGAGATATATATTTACATGTGTGTGTGAACCTGATTTGTGAGAATTCAGCCTGTATAAAATTGTAAAAATTAAAAAAAAAACCTATCAGGTGAGCTTGCAGGACATTCCTTTAACCCTTTTCTCAGGTTCATTACCTGCATGAACTTGGTTGCATATATGACCTATGGGGAAAAGATTTTGAATCCCTTATTTACAGTTCATAATCTGAAATAAGTATCTCAACCAGGTTAATTTTAACATTTTTTATACTCAAAAAATTCTTCTTTGTACTTGATGGTAGGTATATATTTGGTTGGTAAGCATGGAATAATATTGATTTAGTGCCAGCTGTAGTGTAAAATTAATTTGCTGACATAAGATAACAAGTCTAAGAAAATATATATATATATATATGTATAGAGGCCACTTGTCACTGCTGATGGGACTTATTATATGCAGCACTGTTTTGTGAATTTTCTGTGCTAATTAACTCTCCCCATATGAAACAGCTGCATACTGGTATTAAAACATGAGACATCCCCACCCAAAAAGAGAAAAGAAAGCAGAAACTCATTGAACTGGATTAGCTTATTGATATTTCACTTTGTAACATTACTGTTAGTGTTACCCATAGGTTATGGATAAGAGTGCCATGGTTTAGCTAAAAGGTGTTTACATGTATCTTTTCTGGGCCACAAGTACCATATGGTGGATGTTGAGTAACATTTGGAGTGTGGTTTAGAGGCACACAAAGATCTGTGTATAGGCTGTAACTTTATACATGTATACAGCTACTGCTAAGTTGGGTCATGGCATGTTGCCAGCCACCAACTGTTGTGTAATGTCAGAAGCAAATATTGGACAACAGATGTCAGACCTTGCATAGACTGTTGATATGTGTATATCACCATGGAAACATTGTGCACCCTACATTATTGTGTTATATGTAGTCAAAACAGCATTACAAACACAATTATCAACTGGTTAGAAACTTACCTGGGTCTATGGAATTAAAGTAACTGAGATCTAATGATCAAACTGCTTTTTGCTCTGAGCTTTATCTGTGTAAGTGTCATTGTTTTTTATATGTCCTTGTGTCTGACCTTCCATCCAGGTGTCTGTATATCTGGACCTACTGCTGAGGTCAAAGGTTACTTTGCAAAAGGGGCATCACCAAGGACGTCAGATGCTGGGGACATTTAGAGAATTTTCCCTGCGTTGAACTAAAAGGCATAATGGAGAGGTTTAGATTTTTTTTGGGGGGGGGGGCAGGGTGGGTAGGTTGGATTAAAGAAGTTGGTAACCTCAGAGTGAAGCCCTAGGCCCTTATACAAGCACACGGAAGATCTGATTTATTCCTGTCATGGCAGATATTCTAGAATAAAGAATTGATAAAGCTATTGATACAGACAAGTCATAAGTTGAACCAAAAAATCATTTCCAGGACCTGGAAGAACTGACAAGGAAAGCAGTACCAGCATCCATCTTGGTTAACCAGGACTTGGATCTGGAAGAACCTATAGGTGAGGATGATATGGTGAGGAGGGTTTTTGTGGTAATTTCTAAGGGTGAGGATGATATGGTGAGGAGGATTTTTGTGGTAATTTCTGAGGGTGAGGATGCAGTGGAAGACCTCCTTGACAGACTTCAAGCATCGGCACATCACAATTACAAGCAATATAGATGGTATAATGGTAGGAAAATGTTGGCACATCAAGACTGTAATAGAGATGGTATAATGGTAGGAAAATGTTGGCACATCAAGACTGTAATATAGATGGTATAATGGTAGGAAAATGTTGGCACATCAAGACTGTAATATAGATGGTGTAGTGTACTAATATAGATAGATGGTGTAGTGGTTTGTAATATAGATGGTGTAGTGAGATAAATACAGGTTGAATCAACTTTTGTATTGATCTTTGGGTCCGCATGCCTTGTTGCATAAATTTGTGTTTAATTTTGTTGCTCCTGGTAGAAAGATATTATTCCATCATTTATGCTACTTCATGCTTATGTTCATGGTTAGCAGAAAGCATTGTCAAAAGGTGAGACCATGACCTTTGACCCTGAAGGGTTATCATTAGTTTGAAATCAGAGGGGGTGGTCGTTTCTTACCTAAATTCATCAAAAGGAAAGGTTTTAGTTATCATTTTGTAGAAAATAATAAAGTACACTACACTACACTGTGACCATTGTGAAAATTCTGATAACGAATACATATCCTCATCAGCAACTCAAGACTGGGGGCTTTCTTTGTGTGGTTAATGACAAAGCAGTTTCATATCACAGAAGGACAAAATGTTGACCTTGTTACAGGACAGAATGACCTATGTTAATGATTTGAAATTGATAAGCAGAGTATATTTGCTCTTATTAATGGTTACGAGTTGACTGATGTAGAGTATCTAAGGGAGGTCTTCTGAAGATGTTCTGAGTGGATAGAGTGGAAACACTAAATGGAAGTGTGACTATTAGTTGGAAAGAAACACTCAAAATTCAAACAGATTAAGTTTTTGGCTTCAGTCCTCTTTCCATCAGCTGGCTTCTCTAAGTCTCATTCCATCACCCTGTCTCTCCATCCCCTCCCCTCCCTGATTGTTCTCTGGTCTTGCCCAACCTCCTATGTCCCTCATTCCCATGCATTCACCATTCCCCCATTCGTCCATAGCACACATGAATGCAAAAGACTTGCAGATACACACACATACATATAGATACATGGTGTAGTCGTTTGTAATATAGATGCTGTAGTGGTATGAAAATGATGGCACATCAAGACTGTTATATTGATGGTGTAGTGTACTAATATAGATGGTGTAGTGGTTTGAAGAGTGTTAAGTGTTTTGAGATGCATGCATGCAGGCACATGTTACCTCCTGTTAAAAATGTCTCTCCTTTTGTTTACCAATTTGCTGTACAGGTTTTTTTTTCTAGTCAATAGTTTATTAGATGCTTGGATTTATTGTATCATATTGTACTCTGTCAAATGTATGTTATTGTCTAGCTAAAAGGCCCCAGGGCTTATAGCTAAATAAAACAAAATGAGATCACAAGAATGAGTACATGTACTACCATATAGTAGTAACATGCCACAGACTCATGGAGCAAAGGTACTATTGTCTACTAGTACCACACTTCAGTCTTGCATGGTTTCTGATAAAACATGGAGAGAAAAAAAATCTTTGATGAGCATATGATTTGTTGTGGTTGCTTTTCTAAAGCTGGGTTAAGCAAAGTGCATCGTGAGTACGCTTTTGCTGCTGCTGCCAAAAATATATATATTTCTGTATAGTATGGGTATTTGTTACTGGTGTGCAGAAAGTGTATAGACATTTTTGTTTAGAGAATAAACATAAATGTTTGAAATGCAGATGTGTTGTTACTTACATGAAGCTTTCACAGGCATCTCTCTTCTTCCATAAACTCACATATGTAAACATGTGAGTACTACAGCATTGTAAAATACAGTGTTCTAAAAGATTGAGGATTCATTTTGTGAGAAATGGCATGTGTCTGCTTGAAAAGAATTAAAATACAGATGCAACTTCTAACATCCCTTGATTGTTCAGAGAGTAGAAACTGTGAGGTTATGGTTTTGGTCATTTGTTAACTCCTTAGTATGTTGAAATAATGTTTTAAATGGAAACACACCTTGCATATTTACTTATTTTATTGTATCTTGTAGGTGAACATGAGTTGCTTAAGCAAGCTGACCATCTGGGATCCAAGAACAAGCTGTGGAGGACATACATTGGCATGGGGTACTATGGCACACTGACACCTCCGACTATAATTCGAAACATATTCGAGAATCCTGGATGGTAAGATTGTCTTCTTTTCCTGCTGACAAAGTTGTCCAGTGCTTATGCATGTCTGCACTTTTAGGGTTAGCTTTCAGCTTTATGGGTTTTTTTTTTTTTGCCTTTATAACTTGTGCTATCTGCTGTTTTCAGAATCTCGAATTAATCAAATTATCTCCCAAATTAAGAAATAAAATTAGAAGAGATCATCTTTAAAGATGAATTTTTTTATTTGAGACATGAAAATCAGTTTTCACAAAAGCACAAATGAAATTGCTTTCCCAGTCAACAGCGCCACCGTAACATAGAAATAACAGTTTTATCACCGATAGGCATTAGGATACATACTTCTTCTGCACGTGGCTTGTTGATGTTGCTGACCCTCAGACTAAAGCTTTCCTCTGGGATGGTTTCCTCCCCTTTCCTCTATCACATCCTTCATCACCCTGTCCTCTCCTACGCCCTTCATGAGAGATCACCTTAATTGCTGACTTCATGTTAAACAATAAACATCCAGCTGTTGCTCAACAGATGGTGTTACTTTGACGGCAGACAAAAAGTTTCCTAAAGAAAGAGGGTTTTTTTGTGACAGAAAAGCATCCTGACTTTTGCAGGACGACACAGTACACCCCATACCAGGCAGAGCTGGCTCAGGGTCGTCTGGAGAGTCTTCTTAACTACCAGACGATGGTGGCAGACCTGACTGGTCTTGATGTGTCCAATGCTTCCCTTCTGGATGAGGGAACAGCAGCTGCTGAGGCCATGGCTCTTTGTTATAGGTATTTGTTGCTGGATGGTCATGAATTTAAGTAGTGTTGCGAACCAGGAGGGGTCTAGAGAGAGAACCGGCTAGTCTCCGTATTACCCTCTCCGCCTGCGTGACCTTGTAGCACGCATACAAATGGCTCGTGATGGCGCCCCTCCCGTATTCGAACAATTATTTCTACGTACGAGTGGAGACCTAAAAAATCATTGAAATTATGAACTTTCCCTGGCCCGAGCCCCCACTCCACTCTATCACAACCCAATGATAATCAAGAAATGATTTTTGAGAAAGAATAAAGACGATGGTCTCGGCGCCACTTCCCTCCCGGAGCCACAGTTACTGCAGTACATCCAGTACATACAACACTTCCACCCCTCCATTCAATACACCTACACCATTTCATGCACCTCTGTCACTTTCCTCGACATCAACATAACCTTGCAGAACGGCCATCTTGCAACCACCATCCATTACAAGCCTACAGACTCACACTCCTACCTGGATTTCCACTCATCTCACCCACCCTCCACCCTGCACAGCATACCCTACTCGCAGTTCCTAAGACTCCGCAGATTATGCTCCGATAATACAGATTTTCTCGAACAAGCCGATAGAATGGTAGATTTTTTCCTC
>SMGT01005776.1:0-47072 GCA_004794575.1 Lanistes nyassanus
TACAAGAATTACTCTTCTGTCCCTGTTTAGGCACTCCACACAATTTAGTGAGCATACTCCACCTTATAAAATCATATTCTTAAAAGAAACAATTTAAAACAAAATACATGATGATGATCATCAAAGAATTCTTTTCAAATTCAGGTCGACCAAATCAAAAACAGACACATTGTCAAGAGGGGAATGCCTGTTTGACGTAAAGTGACCATATCGAATGATTAGTTTGCACTGTTTTACAAAAAACCTTCGAAACCTCAGAAATGCAGTTTCTTACCTCGTTGGGAGATATGAGAGGCTGCACTAAGACAGAAAAACTAAACATTGTTTGTTATTTAACTGTATATTTCTTTTATAAAATTCTTGCTCAGAATTAAGTGAAAAAACATTTTTAACCAAACTTGCAGCAGCAACAAAGGTTGCAGCTAGAGGCATTAGGTTTTGCCGAAAGCTCAGTTTGGATACAGTCAGTGTTGGCTGGTAGGAAGTCTCCCTAACCCGTTTCCTAGAAAGTACAGTGGTTATTTCAACTAAATGTTTCACGGGCTGAAAAATGATGACTGGCAATTATGACACATTTTTTACATTTTTGTTTAGAAAAGGGTGTTTGTGTACAAAAATGGAGAGAGTACAGATCATGCTGTGATGGTATGGGGAGAGTCTCTTACACACCTACTAGAGAACTCTGCACTTAAATTAGGTCTGTGGAAACCAGCCAAGAAATTTTACAGTGCAGAAGGAAAACAGGTGAGTTTGTCAGAGAAATGAATTAATTGCTAAGTAGTCTACAGATTAAAAATATTTTCTTTCAATGTTTTGCATGTACCGTAAGAAAAATGCAGAATAAAACTGTAATGCCTTTTCTAAAAATACAAACTAAGAAAAATACAAACAATAAAAAGGATACAGAAGAAAGATGTGCCGTGAGTGCAAGGGTTTTAAGATGTGTGGACATAAAACATTTCCAGATCGAAGTTTTTGACGACATAACGTCAGAGCAGCTACTCTGTGTGTCTACTGGGAAGGATTTCATACGTTCACAGTCCCAGAACACTGCTGTGGAGATTCGAGCTAACTGGGGTCGTGCTCGAAAACAGCATGGTCCCCAGGCAACTGACATCTGTGTCACTGTCAGCAAGAATCCAAGGGTGGATGTAAGTAACTTTTTTTTAGCATATCCATGACAAGAAGTTTACTTTGGTTTGATTCATGATTAGCTTTACTGCACAACTTTGAATGTTAATCGTCATATTGTAAAAAATATTTCACAATTATTAAAAGAGAACATTTTCTAGAAATAGAATTTTGTTTTCTATTTCTTAAAATTATTTTCTTATTGATCTTAAGTATGAGCAGTTTATAATTAATGATGATGACAATTGTGAAATGTTTAACTCAGTCGAGTGTTCAACTGTGTTGTCAAGGTTGATCCGTTTGGCCCACCTGGGTTGGCACTTGCTCTGACTGATGGACAAACTCTTTCGAAGACAAGCACTGTGTGAAGATTTCCTGTGTGTGGCCTCAGCTGCTGCACTTGGTGCTGAACCTGGCCCAGACGTGTAGACTAATGTTTCTTCATGCCAGCTGCTTCACACTACTAAATGGACAGGAAAAGTAAACGATATAACAGCGCAGAGATTTTCACCATTTCTTATGAGACCATTTGGGTACTTATGACCACACTGATCATATCATGAAAGATAAAGCTTACAAAACCTATGTAATGATTGGTGATTTTGTTGTTGTTAGGAACATTATCATTTTTTTGGAGAAATTTCTTTATTTCTGTTAGAACTATATCAGAGGATTGTGGCTCACTCACTTTTGCTTGAAAGTTTGGCTATTTTTTTTTAAAGATAGATGGATCCTGAAGGGGCAGGGGGAAGATGGAATGAGAGAGTTATGCATTGTTTCATAAAAGTGCCTGTGATAGCATGTGACTATTTCTACAAAGTTACATGCATCTGTCATTACGTCTGCATATGATTATATGTAAATACTCGCCTGCTTTAATAATATATTGTGTTTGAAGTTACAGAACTTTGGACGCCTAGTCATAGTTTGGTTGTCTTCAGCAGTTGAAGCATCTGGATAATCTAGACTGCTCCCTTAATCAAGATTTTTTCGGTCAACTAATTATTTTTCCTGCTTTTGTATACCCATGTATTTTGGATTGTTTAGATGTCAAAGTTTTATTGTCCCCTATGTGGACAGCTCCATTAGTTCATCCTGCAAGCTAACGAACATGTGGCTGTGCTAAAGTAAAGGATGTGTTCGACCAAATGTGTGAATGAAGCCTGAGGTATATTTTTAAAAATATAAAAATTGTGGTACATGAGATGTTTATCATAAAACTGTCTCAAGTGGGGCCAACTGAAGGAAAAGGATTTTAAACTAGTCTTCAGAATTGCAGAGGCATTAATTAACTTTTTTTTTAAATGCAGTGTTTTCCCAAAGCACTGCAGTTAGGAAATGGCATCTCAAAGACATTGCTATAAAAGGTGTGAACTTCATTGAATGGGGAGATATTATGTTAGGTTGACACCACCGAAAATTTTTTTTTACATGATTTGTTACAGCTTAAACATTGCATGTCTCTATTATTTCTTTCAAACTACTTGATTTACTGGATATATGTCTTGGCTTTTTCTTTTTCGAAATATTTGTAGCTTTAACACAAAGACAACTAAAAAAGATGACTTAAGATCAGCAATTATTTTGCTTTCATAAATTTTACAATAATTGTAAGCTTATTTGCATGCTTCTGACACTGCTATGTTGAGATGATAGCTAAAGATGTAGATCGTTCCAGAGAGGAGAAACAGTTGGGACACAAAATACTGATCAACTTTTAGCTTTTTGGAATGGATTCTGAAATGCTGCAGAATCAAAAAGTCGGGGACTAATTTGTTTAATTTCTATTTTGTGCTAATATATAATCTGTGAAAGATACAGGCTTGCTGAATGTTTATTGTTTGTTTGTTTCCATTTAATCTGTTCTTGCTGATGAAGATTTGTTACCTGATCTTGCCCATACAATAAAACAGATGCAGTGAAATAAGCTGGCAGAAATATTTTACACTGCTGAAAATGCCAGCCATGCGCTCGACAGGGGTGCAACAAAAAAGGGAAGTCAGTCCTGCAAGGAAGTTGATTTCACACCCACACACTGTCTCTCACTCGCTCACACAGTTTGATGCTTACGTTGGCACTTCTGTAAACTCTTCTGAAGAGGATTTGGAAAGTGTTGACTAAACTATTACGCAAGCGTGTACTTAAATTCTCACGTGTGTTGGCCGATGACAACAAAAGGAACATAAGCTAATTAGTTAAATTAATAAAAACATTGCCAGCATTTCGGGGCAATCCTTCATTAGGACAACACAAAGAGATTAAAACCAGATACCTTAACCAGTTCAAATAGCCATCCCCAAGCAAGATACATCTTTAAAAAGTGTTTTTTAAATCAAAGGGTCTTCTAGAAAGGGAAAGGAATATAACCCTAACCAAAAAGTACAATAAGAAAGATGCAACGTCTAGCACTTAGGGATAGGTCAGTAGGAAACGGCCAGCAGTGACAGTGACAACAGCAAACTTCAGCAGTCAGGACACCACAGAGCAACACCCACCACCATGACCACCGCGCAGTTCAGCCGCCGCAATCAGATGACCCCCCAGCCCCCAATCATCACCACCCCCTCTCCTATAGTGCGAAATCACCGACGGAAGCACTATCCCAAAAACAAACTGCAACTGACTCCTCTCTCTCTCCCCCCACCCCACAGGGCTGTTCGGGTAAGACAGAGGTTAACACTCTTCCGACTAGTGGCCATGACTCCCCTAAGGTCAGGAAATCCGAGCATGTCTTCAACATCAGTGGACAATAAGAGAGTGTGTGTGTGTTTGTGTCAGAGACAGAGGGAATAACGGAGCTGATCATCTTGTGCAAACTGATTGACTTAGCTGTGCACATATTAAGGTGAGCGAACTGACTTGCCCGAGTGGCGAAACGACTAACACCATGGGACGAAACGACTTACGCGTGTGGGGGAAACGACCCATTGGATGGGCGAAACGGCGAATGGGCAAAAAGAACGTACTCCAAATTAAAGGCTGTCACAAGTGAGAAAATGAAGGAAGAAGATGGCGAAAAGCTGTGTCAGAACAAAAGGAGGGGGAAGGAATTTGAACTAGCCAGTTATACGCACCTCGATCAGTTATGTGCATGTGCATCGGTATTTGATATGTTACGGGCCGCGATACAGTGTGTGTGTGTGTGTGTGTTGGGGGGGGGGGGGTTGGAGGGGTCATATGCCACATGACAGATATGGCTCGCAGATGAATAAAAGGGTATAACTGGACCCTACGAATGAAGACATCACATAAACAGTCCTCCCTGATCATTCTAAGCATTTGTCCCCATGGCCAAAAGTTAAAGTACCATAAACTGTTAAATTGTATCATAATGTGTATCATGACGTACTTGAGTTGGAAATACCAGCCTCTGCCACACCTACAAGCACGTACGAGGCTTTGTTGAAAGCGCGCGGTCACGTAGGTCACTTCTGCGTGAAAATGGTAAATACAATTCGACGACTTAATGTTTATTCAGTAAGCAAATAATAAGAATAATTCAGATGGTTCAATATAGGGCCTGAGGTAACCATACACTCGGTGAATATAAGTATATCCTCTTCACATTCGGAACGATATAAATCGCCTTGTTTATTTAGCCAAGAAATTTTAAAGAACAGTTCGAATGCGTCGATCAATATTAAACTAAAAGCACGCCCGCGCACACTCGACCAGTCTCCTCCTCACCTTCGGAAGACAACTATGTTGGTCGTCGGACGAGTTCTGTGGGTCACATGTCCATCTCGCTATGCTATACAGCTTCAAAAAAAAAACAAAACAAAAAAACTTCACAATCTCGGTAGGTCATCGGAAGCATAAAGTACAATCAATGCTGAACGTATAACAGACTTAATCTATAGCTGCTAATGTTAACTGAAATTATACAGGACGTACAAGAAAGCTGGATATATGCTCCTAGATTTTTTTCAGAATCGCTTTCCGCCAGTCAAGCAATTACTATAGACTTCTGTGAGAGCTCTGTAGCGAGACTTCATTAGTGCATCTTGTCTCCGAACAGACGGGGATTGACCGATTTCTAGCTCATTTGCTGGGTCTTTCTTCTCGATGGCTAAATCCACCGAAGATCTTTCTATAGTCTCTTTGCAATCAACAGAGTGCGGTGTCTAGAAATGTCGGACGTGGTTCAGGTAAATACTATTCATGTTTCCTGTTTTCCATCCACAAGAAGAGAAGAAAGGTAAGAGGCTAGCCAGTTGTCTGTGCTGCTAGACACGTGAGGTACCCTAGCTACTGCATGCAAATGTACAGTTCCTGCATGGCGCGTGCAGTCCGGTGGAAAAATACACGAACTTTGTTGAACGTCGAGGACCCTTGCCTGCTGTATAAACTCGTTTATGTATTTCACCCGGAGAACTGACACTTGATACTAAACTGATGTCTTTCAAGGGGGGAGACCGTAAAGTAGCTTTTTGTGGAGATTCTTACTGTTCCTGGTCAGTGTTTTGTATAATCATTTCTCATGTCATTATAAATCAGATGAAGTCGCAGTGCTAAGTACAAAAAGTTTATGTAAGAAGAGATCGATAGTGTGAAAATGCTTTAAAATGTCGCGTTCCCTCAAGTTTTTCCACATTTCAACTGCATCTGACAAGATCTTTTTAAGTGTTTAATATTTTTTTCGTAGAAGATACATGTAAAATCCATGCTACCAGTGCACATTATAAATTATGTTTCGTCTGAGACAAAATTATCTGTCGCGACGCCTGTTCAACGTCTTCCCATTTGTAAATTTATTACTGTCTTGTACGTTTGTAGACAGTTCAATATCCAACACTGAGACAAACGAAAGGAGTTGCGTAAAGTCCAAGCATATTTGGGTGCTATTCAGTCAGAAAAATCATGCATAAGACTACAGCTCGGGCCACCACTTACAAAAAATTGAGAGGAAAACCTTGCGTTAAAACTCATGGGCAGTCATTTTTGTTTTGCTTTTAATGTCGGTGTTCATCAAGGAGCAAATTCACCATACCTTTTCCCCCTTTTTTCAAACAACTTAGCTATACGTTTCAGAACATGACGAATATTTGAGCATCCCACAAGTCTACGCACAGGATTTTAACCTGACCGATATTGGAAAGTATTCATAGTTATTTGCGCTTTTGCATGTAGGCTGATGGCACGATCATACTAGCTGGAACTTCCCAGGACATGCAGAAAGCATTGAACGCATGGCACTGATATTTTAAGACATGTGGATTACAAGCAAATATCAGCAAAAGTAAAACTGACATTGTACATTGTTGCTTTTTCGATGAGGCTACTATGGAAGTTTCTGGGAATATAAAAATGTGGGAGCAGTTTTTAATGTAACAGTAGGTTTCACGAAGCTGTTGAAGTACGATGCACTTCTGTCAATACGGCCCCATCCTCCTTGATACAAAAATGTAGAAATTAAGACATACCCTAATTAAAGGGTTCTTTTTGATAGATATAACAATACGCGTGCCTGGTGCGTATACAGCACGTATATTTTGTATAAATTTGGAAGACAGATTAATCGTGGTAACGATGAAATTACTCGCTACTAGTCATGGGGCGAAAGACAAGGCCTGGCTGCCTAATGGGACTGACCTATGGCGAGTAGCCATGTGTTGCAGGGAAGCCCGAAAGACTATATGGCAAATGAGGCTGGACTGGTAGTCGAGGCCTGTTAATTGTTGGAAGGTAATTGGCGGCTTACAATTAACCGCTGCCAAGATGGCGGAATGATCGGGAAACCCAGGGGTGTTGACCAATTTAGTCAAAGGTCGACCTCGAGCGTTGAGGATAATGGCGCAATTACCCCGCTCGAGTAGGACCGAAACAACAACATAAATCTGGCTGTCAGAGAGCAGCTAATAGGAGCGTTGACAGGACACGCGCTAGTGGGAGAGGCTAGTTAGAATACTTCGGATGCCTCTTACCCCCAATATATGCGGGCCTGCCGGCGACTTAGGCAACTCAGGCCTGGAAGGAGAGGCTTGGAGGACAGACTGGGGACACACAGGCTTTGAGAGGACCCAGAGGTGGGGCCTAGGAACGGGCCCAGGACGGGCCTGGGAGGACAGGCTTGGAGAGGACGGCCGAACGTCCCCATGGCGAAAGTTTGCTCGCCGTTAGAAGCTCTGGCAGCGGCGTATGGCCGGGCAGCAATGAAGAGATGGAAGGCCGATGGAAAGCAGTAATGCTCGAGATGTTCCTCGAGATGGCCAGCTGGTATCAGACAGACGACCAGCCCCCTCCGCTGCAGATATCATATGAACTGTAAGATGTGGGAAGAGACTAGCTCTATGTTACGACGGTCACCCACAAGTCATCCCCCGAGCACGCCAATAGGACGGCGAAGATGAGAAGCTGATAAGCGAGGTATAGGCAAGTTAGAAGCTAGAGACGACAGTATTCGAGAGACAGGTCCAAGATAGAAAACCACTAGACTATCAAGATTAGAGAAGTAGCATGTTAGATGAACCGCCGTGCCTCCGCCCATTACTCAATTTTCTTTAATTATTAAACTTTGTCGTTGACGTCGAAGAGAGTTGTCGTACGAACGCGTATGACGCATGAGAGGCGTTACATATATGTGTATAACCACTTTTATTGTGTGGCTGTGAAATTTGTGCAGTCGAATCTTTGGAGATGTGTTATAAAGTTCAGTTTAGATTTTAAAAAATTCTTATATTTGAAACCCAGCAAACAAACATATACGGTTAATGGTGACTATAGGTGCATTTCTATCTTCTACTTTTGTAAAAGCATGTGGTTCTTTGTTTTTGGAATAAGGAATGTATGGAACAAATTTTCAACTTTGTAAATTATCACTACATGTTCTTTGGGTTCGGCTGTTTGCCGTTCTGCACAATAATCCTGAGCCTAATTAAGTTAGCACGGCTTTATTTTGTTTTCTCTTCCATTGACAAGCTTTGTCTATCTTATGTCACGTTCATGGCTACTAGACAATGGGGTAAAAGGGTGTTCTTTGGCAGCGATGCATTATTTTGCATTCGGAAACCCTTTGAACTTTAGTCCCAGCAAAATGCCTCGAAAAAGGATCCGCAAACCGGACTCCTCGTGAAGTTTTTGCCACCAAAATTGAGCGGTAAGCTAAGTGGAATGTCTACAACTTCCAGTCGGCTGACCGGATATAAAATCGGGAGACATTTATTGTCGATTTACAGCGGGGTGAGAGAGTTTGCTGGCTACAAATTGTAGAGAGTCTCCTAAAACAGTCCCATCGTTTCTTGTATATTGGGAATTTGTCTTCTTTTGTGTGTGTGTGGGAGGGGGGGGTGCGCAGTTACCATTTTTCTTTTCTTTCTGGAGCACAACTCGAGCGGAGCTATTGTAAGATAATGGCATTGTTTGACAGGGCTCGACCATAGAGATTGGGCGCTGCTGCTGTCAACTACACAGTTTTTTAAAATCACCATTATTTTATTAGATGCTTGTATTTATTGTTTTGTATTGTACTTTGTAAATGTATGTTCTCGTCAAGCTAAAAGGTACCCTACCCTCCCCCCCAAAGGCTCAAAGCTAAATAAATGAAACTAAACGAAACTAATTAACGAACGAAGAAACGAACGAACGGACGGACGGACGGATGTGTGAGATGAGTGGATGACTTGTTGTGTAGTATGACAATGAGAAATATTTTCAAAATTATGAATTTGTTTCACGGTAGGCCCTCAAAATAGCTTCAAAAATTGAAGGCGTCGGGGCTTCGCACCCCCTCCCTCCCACCCCGGCCCCCTACCGAGGCGCTGCCCCTGGACCCCAGCCGAAAACATTTCAAGCACCCCCTCACAAGTGATTTGATCCAGCCCTAAGGAACGTATTTTCCTCATGAATGTCAAATCGAAGTGCCGTGCAGACATGTTCGCGGAGGCTACAGCAGCCATTCATCGGGATATTAACACCGCATTAGATATTTTTGTAAGTGTAATTGTAGATGCTGGTGAATGTCTGAAAACCATCTGAAAAAGGGCATCAGGAAGGCAAAATAGTTTGATCGTGAATGAAAAGCTGGAAATAAAGCAGTTACCCTAGGAAGAAAGTTTATTAAAAGGGACAGGATAAAAGTTAAAAAGAGGAAATTTATGCTGGCGAGAAAGACATAGAAATTTAAATCCCAAGAACAAGGAGGGATATTTAAAGGATAAAGTGAATTACTTAACATCTTTGTTGAAAAATCCGCGGTGCTTTTGGCATGAGATAAGAAGTTTGTGTAACACGTAAGTCAATAGATGTTACTATCCTAGACGATATTTGGTTTCGGTATTTCAGAAATATAATTAACCCTTTAGCAAAGCAATTATATTCATTTACTGAGCCTAGGAATAAATATAAACATTGATAGAATGATTGGTTAGGGGACTAAAGGAAAAAAATTATAAAAATTAAATAATGCAGTCAATAAAAAGTTTTAAAAAATAAGGCATGTGGCATAGATGGAATACTGGCCGAAATGATTTAACTGTCTAGTGATTCTATAATTGAAATTGTAGCCAATTGTTTAATAAAATATTTAGTGAAGGTGTGCATCCAAAGCTATGGGAAGAGACATGGCCAAGTGGTTAGAGAGCTGGCCTGTTGACCCGAAGGTTCGATACCTGCAGTGTGCAGCAGCACAGTTTCCCCAGTTCACCCAGATAGGTCAGGGAAGGTAAAGGCAGTAAAGTAGAAGAGGTGGCCACCCCCCCCCCTTACGATGCTGGCCCACAGAAATGTGGGCACCTCATTCCCACCCACCCCCCAACGACTTAAAAGGTCACCGCAAAACCTCCTGCGTCAGAGGCATAGAATTAGTAACATTGCGCTTAAACCTTTGCATTTGTTACAATTGTTAAAGCATACTACAGCTGACTGATGGTCCGTCCTTCTGGACAATTCCATTTTGTTCTGGAAACATATGCCGAATAACGGAGACTTTCACACTAAGACTGTCGGACAGCATTGTATCTCATTGTACCCCTTTTCGACATTTCCATACCGTTTTCGAAGTTGCTACAGCATTCCGGTATACAGAAAACTTTCCCCCGAAAGTTCCATTTTTCAAAAGATTACTGAAGTTTTCTGTAAAAATGCTATAAAGTGTCGGGAAGCGCAGTCATATTCCAAAATTTTCTACTGCTGTCTAGGGTTGTTTCACGGTTGCCCATTTTTGATGCTGTCTGGAAAACGCCATCGTGTTTTGGGAATTTCTGCCCCATTCTTGAAAGTTCTACTACATAATGTAGAGCTATAAAACTGAGTGTCTCACTTTCACTTCACATGAAGTCGTAATACATACGGCTTTTCTGAAACTTCAAAGTTTCCTTACCTTTCTATGTTGTCTTCTACAATGTTTTGCCAGGTTATGGAAACTTCAGTGACATTGCAGAAATTTGTACTGTACTTTGCATGTTGATGGAATTTACCAGGATATTCTAGACCTCCTCTTGCTTGCCACACTTCTTAGAAAAGTCAGTTGTATTCTCGAAGTTTACCTGCAGTTCTGTAATGTTCTGTTGTACGTTTTCTGTCTTTACACAGAGAAATTTATCCGAAAAAAATAGACTACAGGGATATATGCAACTAGTTTTCTAGTTCTCTGTTGACGTAAAATCAAATTTGTAATCCAAAACTACACCTGCTTAAAAGTCGACAGGAATAGCAGCCGCTATTTTGACAAAAAAGGACTTCAGACAAACAAGTGTTTCAGAATTGCCAATAAAAAGTGTTCACATCATCGCTACAGGAGTCTGTCCAGCCAGCAAAATTGCTTCAGACGCTTGTCGGATTCTGATTCATTTTTTTATTTGGGTCTCTGGTGGATCAAGAAAATGTCAAAACACACAGACTTGACAGAAAAATTACAATTCGTGAGATCTGTCGGAGGTACTTGGGAAAGCAATAGCAGTGTGCAATTTTCAGGAGGTAAGATAAACTATAAAACAATGAAGCATATAATTACTCGACCAGTGAATTAAAGTAGTACATAAGACAGACAAAAATGTGTGGACGCATGACGAGCTGGGCTAGCACCCACACGTGCAAGCACACACACACACACAGATACACAGACACACATACATATATATATACTCATACATATACCCACAGATACACAGACACAGACACACATACACAAACACACACACACATATATCTACTCATACATATACCCACATGTACACAGATACACAGAGACACACACACATATATATACTCATACATATACGAAGACATATATATATATCCACAAACATACATATCCACACAGATACATAAATATGTACAAATTAACTAACGTGCAAATATACATATGTCCATAGGAGTTTTGAATTTGTATCCAAGACATTAGATTTCTACAAGCAGATGGGATTTCTTTTGTATTCGGGTGCTGTCTCCTGCGGGTCGGCATATGCGTGACTGACTATAGGTTCGCATATCCTCACTGAGCGCCAGACTGATAAATTAAACACCTTTAAAGCACTCAGATGCGTGAATGGTGTGGAGTTTTTGTAACAGAAGAAAGTGTTCAAAAAATGATCGATTGGTTTACAGTACAGAGATTTGATCCCGAAAAGAAGGTTAAAGGTGAAGCAGCAGTTTGTGCTTGTTCTCTCTCTCTCTCTCTCTCACACACACACACACACACACAGCTAGCAGTTCATTTTCTCTCCTAAGGGCCTCGATATGCCTTTTACTGACACTCACTTGCTCGTTGATCGCTGTGAGGTTTTGTTGGAGTCCGGAAACGTTTCTCATCAAACTTTGGTGCGATGATTGTATGTTGTCTGAGATTTGACTGGTGATTGAGTCTTTGATGCCATGAAATTGGCTGTCGATAGAAGATAACAGACTTGCGATTGCTCCAGGCGCGATATCGAGCTAAGGAGAGTAGAGAGTGTTAGGGCGATATCTACCCCAGTTTGTTGTCCGGGTGTAGAACAGACCGTGGTTGTATCGGTGTAGTTCCCTGTGCCTTGCTTGGTCTGACCAGATACATTCGCAGCCTGCGCTTCTGTTGTTTTTCTAGGACTGTCTGAATCCTCTAGTGCAGCTGGAGAAGACATTCCGCTGACTGGGCCTGGACTGGGCTCAAGGTCACCTGAGCATAGGAGGAAGCTTGCAATGATGACGGCCAGCAGTGCACACCGCACACGGGCTTTCACCTTGGTCTGTAGCATGGCCGCGGCCATGACCCTTGGCTGCATGAAGTGGAGAACAGAGGAAAAGTGCGCTGGGTTTCGGATGTTCACAGAACGATTTATACATATGGATTTGGATTTGTGTGGGAAAATCAAGGTGCAGATAATGCGAATAGTTTCTTGGGTGAATTTAATAACGACTTATCGATTGCCATAAAGAAGAATGGCTATCGCACATTTCAAGCAGTCCAAGGTTTAATGTGTATGCAGCTTTTAAGTGCTCGCTACTTTTGGAACCCTATCTAAAGTGCATTAAAAACAATGTGCTAAGAGATATTCTGACGAGATTTCGAATGGGCATTTCAGCTCTCAAAACCCATACAAACAGATACAAAACACTTCCAACACAAGAATTACACTGCTCTTTAGGGAAGACAGAAGCGGACGAAGAATTTAATTTCCTTTTTAGTTGGTATCATTTAAACGATTTGAGATCGAGATATCTTCCGTGCAAATATACCTTACATCCATCACATTCTACCTTGTCTCGTCTGTTTCAAGATCCTCATAACTCCATCAGCTTAGCCAGATACCTTTACCACAGTTTTAAGCGCCGGAATGAAGTGAATGCAATAATAATAATAAAAAACAACAACAACCAGACAACAGTCCACATTAGAACTTTCGTGGAAGTAAATGTTTACTACAGTCATCATATCATTTGCCTCTATGCATGCAATTATTGGTCAATACTGTGTGTCAGGCTCATCTCCCATTGTAAAGGCCATGTGCCCAGAGACAGTAAACTTTTTCGTTTCGTTTTGATTTCGTTATCTCTCTCTCTCTCTCTTTCTCTCTCCCTCTCTCCCTCTCTCACTTACACACACACACACACACACACACACACACACACACACACACACACACACACACACACACACACACACACACACACACACACACACACACACACACACAGAGTTAGGCACTCAAGTAGAACAACTGCTTAAGTGTGCACACATTTCGAATTGTGTTTGTGAATGCAGTGCTTGTTTTTGTGTATATTCCTTCTGGACACCGTACACACAACAAATAATTGTTATGGGCTGAGAACCTGGACAGTCAAATAATGCACACATTACCCCTTTTTCATAGTTTCTACGTGCCATTTCAACAGACAAATGGGAAAATATTGCTTCTTTGCACATGTTTTTTGTGTGCATCTACTAATGTAGTTTTAAAAAAATACCGAAAGATTTTCAGAGTCCTATTTTATTTATTCCATGTTAACACATCTTTCTAGGAAGATGACCTGACTCACAGTTTTTAGCAATGTATATACCAATCACTAAATCCAATAATTATTTTGAATGTAAATATTTTGACAACACTTTAAATTCCTTTTTTAAAAGAAGTTCAGTATCACCAGTACTCCTTGCATTGACAACAAGCATATCAAGTTCTGCACAAAAGTCAGTAAACTACCATAAAATCGCTCTGTAAGGCATGTTTCTGGATTGGATTTACCGCGTTCTCAATGTGAATCATCCATACATCGTGAACTGGTCTACTGCAAGCGTACAAATTTGTCTCCTCCCCAAGTCAGTCAAAAGACCTAATCAGGACCCCAGGACTTCCACGACGTCTGACAAAAGATAAACACAAATATGAAGCAAACTCAGAAAAAGCAAACCTGGTGGTAGAATTAACATTTCATGTCGCCCGCTCGGACTGAAACTTTAACCCTGACTTTAAAATACACAAAGAAACACCACAAACAAGTTTTGTGCCTCCACTGAACCAAGAAGGTCCTTTCATACTGAGAGCTATAGAGGATGAAGTCTTTGGCTGGATGACTGTTTCGCAAGTCCACAGTGCTGACATGGGGGGTCGCGACGCCTATTTTAAAGATAGAGACGGTTCTTATAAGCAGACTATCATGTTTGGGGTCCAGTAGGACCAGTTATTTACAGTGGAACCTCCAGTATCCGGACTAATGACCGGTTGCCTTCTTCCGGATAATAAAAAATCACGGACAATCGAAAACGATAAAAATAGTACCTATTTCATTCTACAGTGACCTGACGTAATATTAGCAATGTTCCTTTAAATCACGAAGAACAGTACACGTAGTGTGCATGCACATGCAATTGTAAAGCAGTATATATATACATATACCTTTTCAAGACGCCCTCATTAACTTTTCTTTAAAAAATGTCTGTATTTTTAGGGGCACGGTTAATCGAATTCAAGGTTAAATGGATAATAGAGATTCTACTGTATATCATAGTCTTTGTTATAAATCATTTCTGAAGTCTGTGTATACATTCTAAATATCTGAAGCACTAATTAGATGTAAACAGTGTTAAAGCAGGTGCAAAACATGTGCTACGTGTGTTCTAAGTGTTGTAAGTGCCCCTACTTGACTGAACACTTGCTGCTGGCACACATTTGGAACATTATCAGAGCACCCTTTTCCGGCCATTTGAATACAGACAATAACACTTTTTTACACTAAAGCTTCTAGATCAATGTAAAATGTGTTCTCTTTCCTTAGCAAAATAAGTGTTCTAACATGAACACTTCTTGTTTACAGTGCAGGTAGTCTGTGAGGCACTGAACCAAGGGAAGATGCAGGTCTAAATAATAATCATTTGTTCGTTGTGTTTTTGAGTTACACGATTCTTTGGGCAGATTGTAGGTAATGGAGGCTCGAGCCACAAGAGGGCATTGATGTACCGTAAGTAATACAATAGTTTGTCTTTTGTTTCCACCTGCGCTTTGTCGTCCTCCTAGAGACGGTCGTGTGAGGTGCGACACGCAATGAGTAGAAGGAAGTGGTTCCGTGAGACGACCTGATCTGCCTGCTAGGTTATGTGATGTCTGCTGCCGGGTCGGGTTGCCCATAGGTGAATTTACTGGAGAAAGGGGAACCCGACTGTACTGGGCGGGTCTAACACGGAAGATAGTAAGGGGGGGGGGGGAAGGAGGGAGGGGTGTCCGCATCTCAAATATCCTGTCTCTGTTTCTCTTTCTGCCTCTCTCGCTCCCCCCTCCCTTTCTCTGTTTCTTCCCCCGCCCCTCTCTCTCTCTTCGTCACCCTTCCTCCGTCTTTCTCTCCCCCTCCGTCGTTGTCTTTGTCTGTCTCCCTCTTTTTTGCTCTCTCCTTTCACCTTTTCTCTTTCTCTTTCTCTTTTTTTCCACCTTTTAAATCTGCTATTCCTTCTGGGAGAATACTACTTTTATGTAGCCCGGTCGAATTACTAGTATATATTATGTCAAGATTTATAGTCTTTGTTTCTTTCTTTGTCTCTTTCTTTCTATCTTTGTTTCTTTCTTTCTTTCTATCTTTCTTTCTTTCTTTGTTTCTTTCTTTTGTTTCTTTCTTTTTTTCTTTTTTTGTCTCTTTCTTTCTATCTTTGTTTCTTTGTTTCTTTCTATCTTTCTTTCTTTCTTTGTTTCTTTCTTTCTATCTTTGTTTCTTTCTTTCTTTGTTTCTTTCTTTTGTTTCTTTCTATCTTTGTTTGTTTCTTTCTTTCTTTCTTTTTATCTTTATTTCTATCTTTGTTTGTTTGTTTGTTTCTTTCTTTCTTTTTATCTTATTTCTATCTTTGTTTCTTTCTTTCTTACTGTCACTGTAGACGGTGTCACGCACTGCTTGCCTGGCTGACTCAATGACTCACTGACTGTACTGTCTCACTGGCTGGCTGGCTCGCTCACGCACGCACGCACGCACGCACGCACGCACGCACGCACGCACGCACGCACGCACGCACGCACGCACTCACTCATTCACTCACTGGCTTGCTCGCTCACTTGCTTGCTTGCTCACTCTGACAAGTAGGCCTATTCAGGTGTTCTATATAGACATTTTACTAAGAACAGAATTACTACCATTCTGTGGATTTTGATTTTTTTTTGTGTGTGTGCTTTTGAACGTACTTTCTCGAATTGCCTTAAACCTCTGCCCAGCTACAGCTAAATCACGCTGATATATGCAGTTTAAGAGTTAATTAAGTAATATCGTTTCTATTTTTAATTTAAAAAATTCATGGTGTTTTTGTCATAATGTTCTGCAAATTTAATAAAATCGTGATGAAGTTTTTACTTTTCTGGGGTAGAGGGATATATTCTTTTTATAAAGCATCTCCATACTGGGACAGAATGACTGACACTAAATTAGAACTGTTAGCTAAACTAGAGGGCAGAATAATACGATTTGACGATTAAGCAAAGCAGCCATTTAAAATGTTGCTGACAAAGATACGCAAAATACAAAATAGAATAAAATGATCTGTTTATAAAGAAGACGCTACCGACACTCGCCTTTTTCTTGTTTGGGCCGCTTGTCCGCCCCTCGTCTTCCTTGGACTGTCTGGATATGCACCCAGTTTGCTGCGGGACGTTAAGCAAGCAGCAACCAACCAATCGTCTTCCTTGTTAATTAAAAGAACGGGCGTTCTGTAGGCGTGCTTTCCTTCTTTTGCACTCTGCACACATGCACGCGCTCCCAAGCGTCAAATCTCACTTTATCAACCAAATCGCTCATCTTTTAGTCCACTTTAAAAACACGGAGACAGTAAAATTTGAACGTTATAACAGAGTTTACTGCAAATCAAGTATCTCGATCAAGAAAATAAGCAGATTAGTTCTGGATTTTTTTCTTCTACCAGGCAGCTGTTGTAAGGCCATTTCACACGTAGCAAATCGAACGGCAACGTGCAGATGAAAATATTCTTAAGGCGTTAACTCGTTCGAGAACAAATACTTTGGCAGAGAAGTTTGATAAACAGGTGGTGAACGGCATCACTGAAGCAATGAGCATACCTTTATTACACATGAAAATTCATCTACCATCTGCTTTCACACACACACACACCCCCCCCCGTACCATGCACTTTAGCTTCGCGTCACTCACACAGCTACTATTAAACAGCATGCATGCTCTCGCTCTCGCATTCACTTTTTTATCATTTGTTCTTACAAATTTCAATCTAACAGAATTACAAATCTCGACTTTTATACATGCAATAAATATTTATATTTCTCACTTCTCTCACTCAAGTCGTGTGCAGCCTCATGATGAATGACGAACTAGTGGTGCTGTCAATGCTGTTTAAAAATGAAATTGAAAAGTGGAAGTGTTTCATTCTGTAGCATTATGAGCTTTCTCTCGGTCCTCACCGCACCAGAGAGATAGATTAATATAAATAAGAGACTCACAATGAAACGACAGTGTGCATTACAATTGAGAGGAGTAGCATCTATCTTGTTGGACTGTGCAACAGTGCCAGAGATATCACTAGAGAAAACAACATTAGTGTAAGACAGTGACAATTCTGCATGTCCAGAATGTAAGGCTAACAGCTTGTTTTCATCACACAAAGCCTAATAGCATTCAGATGTTTCCGTCGTCAAGCTGTGGAGCTTGGAGTAGAGTGCAACACAAAGAGTTCCGTGTACTATTATTATCACAGTCCAGGATTCACAGGATCGAAAACATCGGATTAGGCGGGGACGGCGCTTCCAACCCCACTCCCATCCCAGGACGGTACCCAACCCCACTCCCCCGTCCCAAGGATGCGCCAATCTGTCTTGTCGCACGTCTTGCACGCGCTAAATTGAATGGAATGCACATGGTCTCTGTTGGCAACCAGGTGTCGTCGAAAGAAGGCTGTCTTCTCCCCGCAAGTTGCCCCGATCTGCGGACAAGAACAAAGCTGACGACACCCACGTTGGCCATACGAAAGCAACCAGTCTTGCCGACAACGTCCGAGGACCCCTTCTGACGCACAGCGATCTTTTGCAGCCGAGCGCGTCCTGGCTACGAGGGGCGGCGGTAGACTCTGCAGCTGTCGGTGTCAGCGTTCGTGCGACACACCCATCTCCGCACGTTGTTGATGCAGATCCTCACGCACGTGCCTCGAGGAATCAGGCGGCAGCGTCCGCTCAGTGGGCCACAGTCGGGCTGAAACAGACATGAGCAGTTTTGTCATCGGAAGGACTGGCGGACCTAGTTCTAAGACTGTATGGAGGAGTTTCACTCCGTTTAGGTTCTGCTTACCGCGACCATGAAGTGTGTAGCCAAGACTGCACAAGACGCCATGCTGGCTGTGCACTAGCTGGCTGTTGTAAAAGAAATCTCTGCCCCTGGCCCTTTTTACCTTCATTTCTAACGACTTTAAGATTTAGGGAACCGATATCCTCTACAGAACAGTTTGCTCACATTTGACTGGTACGTTATATCGTATTTATTGGTACCCAACATGGTGTCTGGTGTCGGCAACGTAACGCCTTCTATCGACGTAGCCTTACTTCACTAGTTTCTAGCACGGCAGAAGACAATAACTCGATGTGTGTGTTTCAGTCTTTCGTTAGCAGACTGACAGGGAAGACAGCACCGTCTGTGCTGATAGAGTTGAATGCAGTAATATACAATTCTAATAATAAAAAATAATAAAATCTTACCACTCATCGGCATGATGGGGGGGGGGGGGGGAAGGGAAATGAATGAATGAAAGAATGAATGAATGATATCTTGGACATAGTTGAAAGACATTTCGGACATACTGAAAAGACCAAGCAGCTCGGAAAAACCAGAGAAAGGAGGAAGAAGAAAGACTAAAGACGGAAGTAAGGAACAGATTATCCACACGTTTTGAAGAACCAGCCGAGCTAATTAGCCTTCTGAGAGACACCTTTGAGTGCACGTTTCGCAGAAACCATTTCTACTCGCATATCTAACACTAGTCGAGAATGTCATCGTTAAA
This sequence comes from Lanistes nyassanus, assembly GCA_004794575.1. Taxonomy (NCBI): domain Eukaryota; kingdom Metazoa; phylum Mollusca; class Gastropoda; order Architaenioglossa; family Ampullariidae; genus Lanistes; species Lanistes nyassanus. The sequence continues at coordinate 19,031 of SMGT01005776.1, forward strand.
GTTTCATTAGATGATAACAACAGTTTGGGAAAGACGCTGGCCGACGCTGTATTCACGCAGCCCTTGAGTGAGAGAGACAAGGAGATGGACCATTAGGAGCAGCAGATGAAACCTGTGCCGCTCGTGCTTCAGTCAGTTCGAAAGGAGGATGACCTGATCCTTGCATTCGTCCACATAGGTGCAGGCGCTGCAAAATGCAGCTGTCGTGAGTGGTGCTCAGCCAGCTTGACGAGAAACGATCGCCCCTCACACCTTTATCGTCAGAGACGTTACGATCATCAGCGTCAAACCTGCCAGTCCCACCTGAGAAAGTTGTTTGCGTGTCTGTTTTATGTTGTGTCTTATGTTAAAAACTGCAATGAATAAAGCCTTCCGTTGAGACCCGCGTTAAGTCTGACGGCCTTGGCCCAGTTTTCCGCTGTTCCCTTTGAGAAGGGATAGTTTATCTTGCGGAACCATAGAGTGACAAAATAACCCGCGTCAAACGGGAGATGTATGACACTTGGCGCTTGTAGCGGAAGGGAACTGCGTTTCCATTTTCCTCCTGTGTCACGCTACTCGGGTAACCGACCCTCATCCTCCCACCCCCGCCCGAACACGGATTAGATGAGACTGCACAAGAAACGAACATGAACGTAATTTTCACATAACAAAACAGTAATGATTTGGTGCGACTGATAGACAACTAGCCTTCCAGGCAGACAGATGAAATACATGCTTAAAAGATTTTTTAAAACTTCATTGTACGGTGTTATATTTCTGTTTTTTTTTTTTGGTCTCGACAGAATAACTGTTACATTTCTTCTGTTTTCCAGTAATACATGGTATAAACAATTGTTTATTGTAATACGACATAGCGTATTGAAAGCCTGATGTATGTAAGCCCTGTCGCTGTGACCTATGGCAACGTCAGATTTGCGGTCTTATGTCATCAAAATTTTTGCTTCTGTAGTTAGGGAAGGAAGTGTACACCGGAAGACATTTTACAGCACAGGTGACACATGGGAATCATGACATTAGGCCACACATGCAGGGACGAAGAAAATGACCCCCACAAATGTACACTTATAACTTGACCTCTGTAGACCTGGAAAGGGAGTGAGATGGGATGGTTGTTTATTCGTGCACTTCAGCTGGTGGATCTGTGAACAGTTTGTTTATAATTTTCACCAGGAAACACTGGTGTAGAGCACTTAAAAACCTCACGTGGGCGCAAGGGAGTTTCTTTCCTTTTAGCAAATGTGGATCACAACTATACCAGGAGTGCCAGGGGTAATTCGTAATAGTCCATGATACATGTAAAGAGTTCGTGCATTTTCTCAACTTCACGATACACTTGTAACTGGAGTTCAGGTCAATGTATATCCTTTGATTTAGGGCCTTTTTATTTTAGAACTTGACTATTAAAGAAAGATAAAAGAACGAACAAAGGAAAGAAAGAAAGAAGGACAGAAAGAAAAGACAAGAAAAGAAAAAAGACATCTGTTGAGGCCTTATGCTCCAAAAGGAGGAAACTGGAGTAAAAAAAGCGGGGAGCTGTCTAAACTTTATGAATGCGCGTCCTTGTTAGCCGAAGATGGCCACTGCTATACAGGGCCATTTCGGGGGAACTACGACACACATTCGTCCATTTGAGAAAGGCTTTTAACATTTCTGTTTAATGAGGATTTGCAGAGCTATATGACATCTGTCTTTGTTATGAAGCGCATGAACTGCTGGCTGCTACCTGGACGCTGTCCGGAACACAGCGAGAACGAGGCCTCATGAACAGAAAGGCTCATTAGACGAGTTCCTTTTCTCATTGGAATTAGTCTTTAGCGATGAAGCTACTGCGAAAGCCGCTGTCAATTGATGAACATAACCTAGTTAGTCTAGAAAAGACGATGTATGGAAACCAGGACATTAATCTTGTTATTTATTACCCACGACTTTTTTTTAACAGCCAATGACAGGGGTGATAATCCCCAGAGATTTTCCCAAGAGTTAAAGGCGAGAAGAATGGAGGAGTTATCGCGTCTTAATAAGAAGAAGAAGAAAAAGAGGAACAATAAGAACAAACAGTCACAAAAGTCTTGTGACCTGTCTCAGAAAGCCGTGTTTTGACGCCTTCCCGCAAAATCAATACGGTACTGTGCATGTGCATATGGGATAAAGAATGCTGGCGATTGCAACTGTTTTCCCCCTAAATAACCAAAAATGTTAACGCTGCATAAAGAGAAAAGTACATCCATTATTCTCAGTAAATCACTGGGAGTCTTCACAGATGTGGACATGGAGAAAGGAGTAAAAGCTGGTAAACATTTGTTTCTTGCTTGTGTCTTTCCACTTCCACCTTTTGCATATCCTCAGGAAATCAATAGAAAGGAAGTCTGCGATTACTTTGTTTGGTGGCTGTAACGCGCACCCAGTGTATTCTCGCTTGCAAGGCTTTCTTGCTCATGCATTTGGCGTAGGCGGCCTGTCGGGAAGTCTGCGAAATGTCTTGCTGGGGGAGGGGGGAGTAGGAGATACGATCCTCCGTTTAACGACAAGAAGCTGTTCTTTCGCTAAATTCAAATTATGTAAACACACTTTCACAATTGCATGACGCACAAAGCTGCTGTTGAAATCATGTTTTTCCCTACTCTTTTCTTGGTTATCCATAATTAAGTATGATATGAAATGAGGATATTACGTTATCGGCGTAAACATAAAGCAGTCGAGATTAAAAATTTCACTCAAAGACAATATACTAGCTCTCAGCTGTCAGAATAGTTTGTACTTGTCTGACGGAGGACAGCTGTGGATTTAGCTCCTTGAACTGCATTCCAGTTTAGCAGCAATCGCACACCTTCTATCAGTTAACTTCATTCAAACGTGATTTGAATTTAAAACGACTCACTGTAAAGAATTATAAATCTTTCAAGTTTGATTGGTAATAAGCGGTGTTTTTTAATTCAGAAACCATGAATTGTCGAAGGTTGAAAAGTCCTATTGAAAATAAAAATACTATTTTCAACCAATATCATCGAACGGCTATTTTTAATATTAATGTAATTGTGAATTTTAAAATTTAGTTTTCCTTGAGCAGGATATATTCTCCAAGATGATTGTGCTTAAAGTATCTGGCAGTTACATTCCCTTTTTCCAGGCTAAATTGATAGCCTCATTAAAAAATGTGCTTTGTATAAGTAGGAGGTGTAATCTCCCCAAAGATCGACTTGATAAAAAAAAACCTAGACAAGTAGAGAACAATGAGATACTATTTCTGTTCTTTAATAGTTTAGAGACCAATGGCTTGTGTTCATGTAACTTGCGGACCCCCATGAAACGAATACTAAAACGACGTTTAAACGCTATTTCCGTGATCGTCTGTTTGATCTGGTTTAAGGACATTTGCAGGAAAGTCCTTACTTCGGATTTTATTTAGTGGCAGTTAAGAGGGAACACAGACTTGTGCTTCTACATGATGGTTGAAAGAAAAGTTTGTAAGTAGTTTGTCATGACTGGGATTCATCAATTCGGTTTTATATTTTGTGGAATGGAAAGCTGTTTCTTTCAAATAATTCTTATTCACTTTGTTTACGGCTTAGGTAGTTGTACACACCCAAAAACAACAACACAAACAACAACAAAAAACAAGAAACAACAGAAATTCTCCTCTCTCACCACACATACTACCTTGCACGTTAATGAACAGCATTACGATTTTTCTCTAACATATAAAAGCAATTAGAATCGAGAATCGAGAATGTTGAATTAAAGTATGAGAAACAAGATGCGAGCTGCTGAAAGTGATATCGCTTACCATTACGGACACATCTCGTTTGTTTCTGGTAATTGTTGGAATCAACAAAGGTGGTGAACCGCTTATTGAAAAGTGTCCCTTGTCGTCCAGTCGAGAAGTGAGCTGCACTTGTCGTGACGGGTTCTTGCCGAAATGAGGAAAGTCTGGAGTGAGGCTGTACGCCGGCTGGACAGCCCTCAGAGAAGCGAGGACAAGAGCAACGGGAAGAAGCAGTGAAGGCAATGATAGGGGCATTGCTGCTACGCATTATAACCCAGGGCTTCCTGTCGTGTCTTTCGTTGGTGCAGGTCTCTTTATAGATCACCCGCGCATCCCTTTTGAACATCTGATTTTCGAACACTGCACGCGCTCAGAGCCAGTATCGTCGCCGGCTGTTTCATGCCTGCTCTGAAATTAACCTGAAAAGGCGTGTTTCAGCACGGCTTCGTAAATTACAAGACGAAAAAAAAAATTCCAGACGGTCGACGCAACTTTCTTCACCTTTGGCGAAGGTTGGGTAACATTCAGAAACGAATGCACACAGCAGACATGTCCCAAAAGAAAAAAAAAAGACAGCTCTCAATAAGTGTCGTTTAAGACTAACCCTGTCTGGTACAGTTTTTTGCACTCGCCTCCGTTGCACGTGGCGTCAGGTAAGTGTGGGGGAGAAAAGGGTGGGGTGATAGTGTCCGCTTGCCGCATCCGTTGCAATAGGACGACGAGGCAGAGGCGTTGCTAATCAGACGGTCAGCGAGACTGTCACCTGACTGCCGTAAACTCGGATCCCACACGCTCAGTTTGCGTGCACTGAAGCAGAGCAGACCACTTGGGCCGAGAAGGAGCGCCCACTACATATTTTCGAAAGGAAAAAAAAAGTATTTGTCTGTAGCCCACCTGCCTTCACATTCTGAAGTCACAGGTGGACATAACGAGGAGGAGGAGTCTCGGGACAGGCGTGATGGAGACAAAGTAGAGCCACGCCGGTGACACGTGTGACTTGCAATGACACTAATGGCTCCCGGGCCGTTCTGAGACTTCGGTTACAACAGCCTACTTAGCGCTCCTCTGCGTAATCAATTAATCGTGTCTCGTAATATGTTCATAAACACTCGTGTAGGAGTAAGACCCGCTTGCGTCTTTGATCTTTAAAAAATTCTTCCTGAAGAGAGGCAATGTAGTGTCAGACTGTCAGCACGTCCCCACTCCATGTTGTAGACTTCGCTTCAAATATTCATCACAGTCCGCTGGGATCATTACTTTTTTTTTAAAAAAAGGCAAATAAAATAGAGAGGCCGTTGTATTAGGAAAACACTTTCAGCAAGGTTTACTGAAAATCCACGCTGCTTTGCCAGTCCTGACCTTGACTTGGGAGGGACCTGTTGGGACATAGCGATAGGTACATTCTTACCTCGAGCACTCATATTTCAAAGCCACGTTTAGTCGCTCTTCTCTGGGCACTTAACAAAACTTACATCTTCCTGCGAGTCTACAATTCTCTGCCTTTCAAAATTCCAGCTTATAAAATTAGATCGCTTTTATTCTTTTCTCAGAAGGCCGCATTCTGTAGAAGCCGCTTTAGCCGCGCAAAATATCTCCTTTCTGTTGACCGCCATAGAGATGGTCTTCTATCTTATGTTACAAGATCTCATTCAAGCCTTGGGATTGTAGCTCACCACTGATTATCAGAATGATTCTTCTGTTTTTGCTGAGGCTTTTCTTTTTCATTTTTAGTCCATTTCAGTCGTCTAACGTTACAATCAGGAGATTTACTTTTCATTATTTTTATAAACGAACACTCTGGCACCTGCTCAAATACATGAGTTTTGCTCACAGATAATGTAACAAAGTTACTCCGTGTAGTTTTTCTCAAGATCGTTGCCAGTCAAAAAGAACCGAGATCTTTTTAGCGTTTCTTCCATTTTAGTGCGACGTTCACGTTACAAATCTTCGATAGTTTGTGATTTAAATAATTCTTTTCCCCAAGCTTCAAATTTAGTACCATATGCACAGCAGCAAAACAGCTGAGTCGTCTTATCCAACAGGTCTTTCAGGATTAACTGCATGAGTCACGTTAGCGAATCGGTAGCAAAAGATGCCCTTCCTAGCAGACACGGCGAAAACACTAACTCACGCCAAAATGACCAGGCGCTGCATGAATGGGCCAGCTGACCGCGGCTGCTATGCGCGTGAAACTACCAGTGGCTGTGTCAAATATGCCCTGGACTCCATTTTGACAGCGCACTGCGTCCCAAACGTCAACGGCGCTTTCAGAATCGCGTGCCGGGGGCTTTCTTTCGGAACAGCTTTGTCAGATGTGGGGGCGGGGGTCAAGCAGTCCGCGAATGCATAATTCTACCTCATTTCCAAGGGGAGGTGGGGGGAACCAGGCCGACACATTTTATTTCCTTTTTCCGCTCGGCGGCTGTTGCGCACATGTTTTGATACTGCGACTATTCGTCTTGGGCCCCCAAACAGACACAATTATCTGTCTTGATGGCAGGCTTTACAAAAGCCAGGGCGATTACCATGACACTATTCTGGATTCTGGATCAGATAGACAACTTCAGCGAAAGGGCTCAGTAATCGCACGCGTGTTATATAATCAATATGCGTGATATTTAATTTGCAGTTATTATTGTGTATATGTAGCTGGACGGTTGGTTAGGTCGGTGGGTGGGTGGGCAAATGGACGAATGGGCAGAAGGATGTATAGACGGGCTTCTGTTTGTACATTTGCATGACTGTGGCACCTGCTTACAGAGATGGTCGTCGAAGTTTTCTTTCTGGTACTCTGGTTTCCTCCTTTTGGGAGATCCTGGCTAGCTCTATGGTAAAGCATCGGACTAGCACGTGGAGGGTTGGGTGGTTCGAATCCAGGTATGGCCAAGTTTTGTATCCTGGAGGTAAAACATTGTGCAGGCTCTACAGCCAACTCCCGAACATAGCTGCCTCTCTGCACTGGTCATCTTATTGCAGCAATTAGTCTAGTGGGTGTTTCAGTGAATAGGTTAGTAATAGGACCTCATCCCCACCCCCGTATTGCGAAATCACCGCGAGACGGAAGCACTGTCCATCTAAAATAACCAGCCAGACAATCGTCCCACTTCCTCATTCCCAAGCATATTTTATCGCCCTCTTTCTTCCTTCTCCTTTCTGCCTGTTTGTCTTTTTTCTTTATTTCTTTCTTTGTTTCTTTTGTTCGTTCATTCATTCGTTTGTTAGATCGATCGGTCGATTGATAATTTCTAATTTTAGTTCATCTGTCCACCCTTCGTTAAATTCTTCTGTTCTTCCTTCGACATTGCAGTTGTAATCGCTAAGTGACTCAAGAAAGGTAGTAATTTTCATGAAAGTTCTCAGGTCAGATTGAATAACAATCGACCCAAACAATACCGTCAACCTATAGGCTTCTTTGTGGTTACATCTCTTTAACTGCCAGGTGGCATTATGTCAGTTTGTTATTAACATTATTACAAAGGTGCGATGCGGGGGGGGGGTATTTGTTTCTTAACGTCCAGCCACAAACTATGTGCATATCAGGACGGTGTTGCTTAGACAAAGTTTACGTGCTGCCACACGTGGGACTGATGGCGCAACACGGGCCTCAGTCCCACCCAGTCACATTATACTGACACCGGGCCAACCAGTCCTAGTACTGTTCCCTGTAGTGCCAGGCGTCCGGCAGGGCAGCTACTAGATTGCCAATTTTTAAGTCTTAGGTATGACTCGGCCGTGATGCGAACCACCGACCTCCCGCCTCGGAAGCGGACGCCTTAACCACTAGACCACCGAGGCGGTCGCGATGCGAGAGGACCCAGAAAGTGTGCACGACCTTTGAAGAATAGCCATAGTTACTGTTCCCCCGAACCGGGCATAACAGCAAACCTGAATACAATCTAATCCAACTGCTGGCCAGTACAGTTACAATGGAAAACAATGGAAAACAATCTGTGACGGCGAAATGTTTAGCGACTCTTCCAGAAAACTTCGTGGTCACGTTTAAAATTTTTCACATATATACTTATGTCTATCTCCTTGCCTCTTATCTCCACCCCCCAAAAAGTGCACTTTTAAAAATGTAGTTTAAAAGGAATCCCCTCTAATATAATTAACATAATTCAAGCTTTACTTTCTTGTTGGTGGCACCTGTTCACACAGGAGAAGCTGGTTATAAACAGATTCACTTACATTTGGGTTTTACAAGGGATGGTCCTTGTTCCCATTTTATTTAGAAGAACTGATATAAAGACGTGGCTTTAAAAAATTTTGAAACGACGCGTAGAACATATCTTCCTTCGGTTTGTTCTGTTTACAAGTTCTTTTTAATGAATTCTAAGCGGAAAACATTGGTCAAAAAGCCTATTCTGTAAAAAGGGAGGAATTTGTACCTTACATAACTTCTGTGGCCAAAGCACGGGCGCAGTACACCTGGGGTTATTTATGTGAAGCTAGCTGCGCGCGTCAGCTGGTAGGTCAGGTTGTCCACAAGCACGCAGTCATGCGAGGGACGGTGTCGTGACGGCAAAAACCACATGCTCAGGTGTCGTCCTCCTGACCACGGTCCTGACCGGAGTGAACGATGACGTCTTCCATCTTCGGACTCAGTTGTGCTGTAGAGCCCCTTTCCAAGTCCCCCTCTCCCTGCCCACAAATCCTGTCTCCTCGCTACTGGCGAAATAAGTCGACTTGTATCCTCCCCTCCCCCTCCGTCCGTTCCCCCAACCACTCCTGACTTCTGAAGCACGTGCGCAAAGGACCAAGAGAGCTAACAACTATTAATAAGCGCGTTCACATCCCGCACTAGATCCACTAGCTGTGCGCTACGATCCTTATACCAAGAAAAAGATTTAGTTTGAGACATTGTCTTGTACATTAGCATCACTGTCTCTTCTTTCACTAGTAAATGACTCCGCAGCAGTAAATCATCAGGCACTGCCCGAAAGAGTGGAGAGAACATTTTTTTTAAAGCAAGCCAATTTTTAAGGTAAAGACTTCTGCGACCCAACATTTTGTTTAGAAATGGTTTAAAATATCTTTTCCTACCATCTAACTGCAGCTTGTCTTTTCGCATGTTTTTACCTTTCAAACAAGAAATTTGTGTGCGTCAGAAATTGAAAACAATCCTAGACGTTGTTGCCTTGACTTTGCTAGTTTTTGCTACAAAATAAATCGATTCACAAAAGCAGTAACTGAAAAGAACTTATTTCGTTGTATTATGATATCCATTTCAATGACTGGTCATTGTGCACTTCTGAATTCTGCACTTGAATTGCATGTAGATACGAAAGTATTAGTCAACTATGGTATCCATTTCAATGACTGGTCATTGTGCACTTCTGAATTCTGCACTTGAACTGGATGTAGATACGAAAGTATTAGTCAACATCAGTGACTCGTTAGGTGCTAGTGTTAAACTCATGCTGTTTATAATTATAGACTTCGATTCTTCTTGTGCCACATTCTGGGTGATAGGGAGTTAGCACCTGAAACACCATTTCCGACTATCATTTTCAGTAGCCTGCTATTTACGGTGCAGCTGTATATGTTTTTGTATCAACCGGTTTTAGACACTCCCAGATAATTATTAAGCTCTGCGTAGACGCTCTTCGTGTCTAGAGGATCGATAATACAGACGCAATTCACTGTTCAGGATAAAGTCGATCATACACCCAATAATTCACTGAAATAGTTTAAAAGAAAAATGTTCTTCCATATTAAACAATTCTTCAATCATACCATCTTGTCCTGGAGCGTTGCTAATCTTTCAGATTTAATTGCTTGTGATACTGTTTCTTTGGACATTGGTTGACGTAAACTATTTGTCTTCGTACGCAAGCATGAGACAGCGATTTGTGCAGCACACGGGTTTTTTTCTGAATCAGCTTTAAGGACTCACTTGCAATCCTTCCACACTACTGATGTCTAAATTCATTTGTTCTAAAAGCTCTCTTATATGTGGTTTTACGGTTTTTGAAAGAAATGTTGTTGGTTCGACGTGGGATTGAAAAAGTCCCTGCCCAATTTTCAGGATTTTTCAAGACATTTTCTACGTTTTGTAACAAATTTATGTCTCTCTTCCTTCCTCTGGACTTAAGGATGCTCTCATATCTTTCCTTAAATTCATTCTATCTTAGTGTGTGTGTGTGTGGTTGGGGGAGGGGGTACCCAGCGAATGTCTTTGTTCATACGGGTTGTTTCCCGTACAGCTTGTATGATAAAATGGTCGCTGCTCCCGATGAAGAGTCCAGAATCTTCTTAACGAATATCTCTTCCACAGATGATAATTGTTTGCTGCGTTGACAGTACAGGGCATTTTTTTATGTGTTCGTTTCCATCATATACCGCCACTCACGTTATCCTTACCAGAAGAATCTAACGTCCTGCACTTTGAAGGAGGTTCTGTTCGTGCCCGTCACTATTGCCTCTCCCCCGCAGGAGCTGCCCTTTGTCATCTTGCGAAGGTGCAGCTTTTTGTCCAAAATTTGAAAAATTAGCTTCGCGCGTGCGCTGCAAATAGCTGACTGCTAACTCCCCATACCAAATTTGGTGCCACTAAGATCTGGACACAAAATATTATTTCTGTGCCTGAGTGGACTGGGCCGACCTCCAGCCATCAAACGGCTCGCGTTAACCTCGTAACAAGCCTGGCGACAAGCCCTTCGATTTTAGGGCCCGATAATGTGATTGTCTTTTATGGATATTTAAAAAAAACCTGTTCAACGCGTTTGCCAAGTCAGGCCTCTCCTAGACTGCATGTGGTCTACATTAAACTCGACGTCAAGCAACTCAGGGCTTCAAGTTTGATGAGATTAAACACAGCTACTGCACTATCGCAAACATATTTTAAGGCCTGCACATAGGATGGCAACCGCACATGCACACCTACACCAACACGCACACCCACAAGCACACACACACATGCACAACCACAACCACACGCACAAGAACACGCTCACGCTTCTGCATGAAATCTTTGTTGTAATGCAAACACTGAGTTTAAATCTTTACCTGGGTATCTGATGTGCTTACCGGGTCTTATGCGATTCGAATTAGACGTCGAGGAAAGGTTTCGATGTAAAATTTTCTCCCTGGAAATTGGATGAAACCTTTGTTGTAAGAAGAAGCAGCTACGCCATCCGTCTTCAAGGATAATTCTGCATTCGAAAGACTTCTTCAAAGTTTTGGCGAAAATCTATGTAGACGATTTGATAGAGCTTTGACGGCAAGCGTTAGAAATAGTTCCTTGCCAGTGATTTCGCCACGTTTGTAGAATGTGTCGTTTAGCCAACCCTACCATCTTCAGCATCTCTCAGCGTCTCTCTCTCTGTCAGCCCATCCATCCATCCATCCATCCATCCATCCATCCATCCATCCATCCATCCATCCATCCATCCATCCATCCATCCATCCATCCATCCATCCATCCATAAGGCACCGCACACAATCTTCTTCTTCTGGATTTATTCCCCCAATATTTTTACTGCACATCAGAAAGAGACGAAGAGTCCCAGCAAACAACATCTGATAATGATTTCCGTAACAGGTCTGTGCCACAGGAAGAAATCAAGATTGATCGACGAAAAACTAATGAGTGACCAATGGAGGAAGCAGGGTCGAAGAGCCAAGCATGAAAAGACATTTTATGGACCTACAGAAACGCCGTACACACGGTTAATGAAACAGACCACAGGGTAGGGAGGTGTGAACGTTGTAAGTCTTCAGTGACCACAGGCTTGCAGATGCAACCACTTGTATTTTCCTTGAATAGTTGGTAGAGACGTACCTACGTCAAGCAAAATATCCATGCTTTGACCTCAGTGGAAAAACCAGCTGAACACAGTTCGCAGTTCTCAACATCCGTCTTTCTCTTTTAAGTAAATATGAAACGCAGTAGATGGATCTTTATGACCACAAGCAAAAGTATTTAGTGACGTGAGGGAGTTCGCTCTCTTCGTTTACGAAACCCGGATGACTTAAAAAGAAATGCATTTCTAAATATCACTGAAGATCGTATGATTCCACCGAATACAGTATTCCGATAGATATGCAGCTTCACGACCCAAAAGTGTCTCACAAAGATCGGTGGACATCATAGACACTGCATTGTCTCGGCTCCTGTCTCGCTCGCCCTCCTGCTGCCTGGAACACAAAGTCTACTTCTCCATTATTAAATCAACAACTTGCATTAATGTCAGACATCGACACTGTCTTAAGGTGATTAGCTCGCAACAGACCGCTTAGTGGCACTGTTTCCAGAAATCGGAGTCTGCATAACGCCTACGTCAGCAGAATTTGAAAACAACTGACACTGTGTTTGTCATCAACTGCGATGGGTTTACAGTCTTCGGCATTTTTGTGCTCCTAAACAACATGATGTGTGTCTTTTACCAGACATGCAATTGATGTCGAAGCTTATTTTTCCTAAATATTCAAAACAAAACACGCAATGTGCCCTACAATCTCTCAAGTAAATTTTGATTTGTGAAGCTCGTATATATGCTTCATACAGATTTGATTTATATCGAAAATGATATAAGCCAGATATTGTCAGAACTGATCATTCGTTACCGTGGACCTCAGATGGACATTCAAAATTTTCTAAGTTATGTTCTAACAAGCAATCTTACACTTAAATTCTAAATTGCATACCTCTCTTAAATGACTTGTGAGAAAGCTAAGATCCCCCCCCCCGATCTGTTTTTATAATAAAAGGTTCGCTCAAAAGAACCCTAAGGATAACGAGTAGTTTTTGTATAACAGTAAAAGGATCAAGGGGAACGTTGTACTTGTAGAATCGGTTACTTGCGGGGCCCATGTCGAGAAGCTTTGATGTAGCTTCAGATTGTTAGTCACCTACTGTCCAAGGGAAAGCTATAATTTTCTCACTGCGCTGTTTCTGAAGAGATCTGTATATCTTATCTCGGATTCACCATGCAAATTGTAAAGTGTCAGTAAGCATCTAGTTTTTATTTTGCTCAAAAACTGAAAAGATTGTGAAACTAAAATTACCAGTGCACCCAAGTTGGCCTGTGAAACAGCCAGTCGGAAATCCAACATATTAAGCCCCTCATAGAAAGAAATACATCGTTGACTACTGACATACCACTTTGTAAGTTTTTGAGGGACCTGTTAATGCCTGTGGCACGGTATAGTTACATAAACTGAATGAAGCCAAAAGATTATCTGGGAGTAAGTTGACTACCGGCTTTTAGCGTCTCTTTTAGCATTCTGTTGTTCAGGATGCTTGCGTAAACTGAAACTGAGACTAACTTCTGGCGATGCCCAATAGATCAGTCTGGACCACAAGAACCAGTTTGAAAATTGTCACCTGACTCGGCTTCAGTTAAGACATTCTCGGAAAATGAGATCAGATTTTCAGAAGAAAAAAAATAAGGGAATGGGGAGTAAAAGTGGATGATCTGCATAAACTTTTAAACCTAGGTCTGGGCACCCAGTTAAACGCCAGGGTACCAGAGCAAAAAGCCTGCGCGTCTTCATGCAAACCTATGTGCACTTGAGCAGAAGGGTAGAGTCTGAGTCTGATTTTTTATTGATTTAACCAGTGGGTCATCATCAAGGGGTGTGAGATTACAATTCATTTATTGAACGGAAACATCAACCCGAATGTAATACAGAAACAGAAAGGGTGACGAAGGTGAAATGCTAGGACACAGAAACTTATTCTGCATGTAATCTAACTTATAAGGTCTGGGCTCCTACAATGGGTTTAAATAAACACGTATGTAAATGTAATGTGTGTGTGTGTGTGTGTGTGTGCGTGCGTGCGTGCGTGTGTGTGTGTCTAGACGAAGATAATCTGGAGATACCTTTACTTGCAAGAGACAACATTTAATTTACCTTCATGTCTGCACAAAGATCAGGTTAAGTTGCGAGAACTGTTTTTTCCCCTATGTAAACTGATCTCGGAAGTTAACGACTAAGAAAGTCAAAGTTTCGACACCTATGAGCTACAGCTGGGCCACGAGCTTGGTCACTCCCCTCACCGGCCCCCAGCACAAGCGGAGACATACGCATTTCTTTTGACTACCTGCCACGATGAAAAATGCCAGCAACAACCCTGAGGCCGGGGTTAGGGTCAGGGTCAACAAAAGGTCTGTGTGAGTGAGGCACTGATTCCTAAAGAACCTGTGATCCACCGGTCGAGGACAGGTCGGCGGATGGAGCGACGAACAGAAGGAAAAGAGAGAAAAAACCGTCATGAAGATAGATGAACCAAAAGAGTGAGAGAAGGGAGGAGATGAGGGATGAAAGGAGAAGCAGGGATGGTTATCATTTTAAGGAAAGTGCATCAACTTTGTTTGGAATTGGAGGTGGTGGAGGTGGTGGTGGTGGTGGTGGTGGTGGTGGTGGGGATGTTAGAGGAGGTGTTAGGGGCAGATTTAGTGTCCGAAGGATTAGCGTTTAGGAAGCGTTAAAGGTAGGAAGGGGTTAGTGTTAGGATAAGGATTAAGACTAAGTGCGATTGAGCGACTTCTAAACAATGCTGACCAAAGCGGTTGGAGTGGTGAAGGAATCCCCATGAGGCTGAACAAATTTCAGCCTTCGCTGGGAACCCGCGGGTGAAAAACATCACATCTACAGAGCAGGTATGTGCATGCATCTCAAGTCCGAAACTCTTGGATGCTCTAACTTCACATTTTTCTCTTCGCTGCGCGAATCGTCCTCTGACTGGCCGTGGCTTTGACAACGTAAGAACATGCTCCAGCATTAGGACGTTTGGCTTCTAACCTTCATCTGAGGACAGAAGAATGCTGGTGTTACCTGCAACAAGTAACCCAGGGAATGAGGGAGGTACTAACGCAGATTTCGGCAAGTAGTATCGACTGGTAAATACAGTGCATCCAGCTTTTCTTTAGAAAAATGTAAGTGCACTTGTTGAAACGTGTCGATCAACTGGTGTTTAGTTTTTAGAAGTCACGCCTACGTCAGCCAAATATGTATCATGTCTGCTACTCAGGGAAAGCAGTCAAAACATGTCAGGTATAAGCCGAATGGATAAACTTCAGCGAAACAGTGAATGCTTGTCAGCCATATATGTATGCGTTTAATGGATGCTACTTCAGGGAAACGATGAATACTTGTCAACCATACGGGAATACGTTTAATGGACGTTACTTCAGGGACACGATGAATACTTGTCAACCATACGGGAATACGTTTAATGGACGTTACTTCAGGGACACGATGAATACTTGTCAACCATACGGGAATACGTTTAATGGACGTTACTTCAGGGACACGATGAATACTTGTCAACCATACGGGAATACGTTTAACGGACGTTACTTCAGGGACACGATGAATACTTGTCAACCATACGGGAATACGTTTAATGGACGTTACTTCAGGGATACAGTGAATACTTGTCAACCATACAGATACTTCTATGGCAGATGCTTATTTAGAGAAACAGTGAATATTTCTCAGTTATGCAGGAGATACTTTCAGGGAGATACTTCTCAGTTATACAGATATGCCTCTGATAGATGCTATTTTAGGGAGAAAGTGAATACTTGTCAGTTGTATAGATATACCTCTAATAGATGCTATTTCAGGGAAACAGTGAACACTTGTCAGCCATACAGATATACTTTTGACAGATGCGACTTTAGGGAAACTGAATACTTGTCAGTCACACAGCAATACGTCTAATGGATGAACTTTCGGGAAACAGCGAATACTTCTCAGTTATACAGATCTGCCTCTGATAGATGCTATTTTAGGGAGAAAGTGAATACTTGTCAGTTATATAGATATACCTCTAACAGATGCTATTTCAGGAAAACGGTGAACACTTGTCAGCCATACATTTATACCTCTGATAGACGCTATTGTTTTCCTAAGGAAACAGTGATTACTAAGTAACGTTAACTTAATGTATATCTGAAAGACGTGGTGCTATCGATCAGTTTACTGAAAGACAAAGCTAATTCCTCTCGCTACTATTTTTTGTTGTTGTTGCCGTTATTGTTTTTATGCTCACCAATCCAGTAAGTTTCAAACAAAACACATTTTTTGTTAATGTTATAGTTAGCTAGTGTCGTCCACGTTTCAGACGTTGATTGTGCACCAAAAACCCGAGCTGTTGAGAGCAGACAGAAAGACAGAACTGACCAGCTGTTAGACCAACTTTACCGCATGTATCTTTTGTAAGAGGTTGAGCACAGGCATACCCGTTCGTTGCATGAGGGTGGTAGTGGGGTGATGAGTGGATGGCTGTCACTTAAAAGACGATTTGGGAGAAAGGAGGTGGTATAGACATATGACAAGCAATTATCGGGAAACAAACTTAATTACTGACTAGTCGGTTTTTAAACATCGAAGGCGCTATGCTTTTAATCACATGGACGCGATTTCAGCTACGCTTGTAAGTTCTAAATTAATTTGTAATAACAAGAGCACCAGCCAGCTAGACGAACAAACAAAAAAAACTTTCGCGGATATTAGATTAAAGGAAAAAATATGTTGTGCTGATTGCGTTTGTGATCAGAACCTTGAAATGGAATATTACTGGCTAATGATCGTTGCTAAACCATCAATACTTCGACTGTTAATTTAAATAAATTCTTACTCTACCACTCCAATGGTCCAACCGTTTGTGGGATCGACAGAAGCAAATACATGAGCTGCCACAAATATTCCAGCTTTAAAGCAGTTTCTTTCATTTGCCTTTTCAAGCCAGATGGTTTATTACTGAAAACATGAATTATACGTATTCTTTAGGATGTTTCCTGTTGTGCGCAGAACGGGAGTGCTGCTCGTGCAGAATTTTATCTTCTGCTCGAATTATTTTACTGTCTAAACTTTCCACACCAAGACACACACTGCAATATGAATATAGAGAGAAATTGATAGAGTGCAATCTATGGAAAAAAAAGGAAGGAATTATTTACCGAATTAACATGAGGAGACGCAGCCTAAGCGATCTTGTCTGACTAGCTTCATTGAAATTTTTGTTTTCAGAAAATTTCCAGATTTGCTGGAAGTGCTCGCGCGAAACATTTCCATTATTCTCATTTATCAAGGGATATTTTCTAAAACAAAGTAGACAAGCAGAAATGATCATCCGTCTCTGATTTCTTCACCGTTGTGATTGTGATCATCAGATACGGGTTTCCTTTATCGCCTACCTCCGTTCTCCACGCAGAAGAAAAATGAAATTTACTTGGAATAAGCCGAATCAGAAACTGAACCGTGAATGTTTGGAATAAAGTATATGGTATCACAAAAATTTAAATGTTAGAAGAAACAAATGTAAATTCACGAAATAATTACTCTCCCGCATGCAAAAACACACTCTGTCGCTCCTTCCCCTTTAATTCTCAGTTCTCATTTTCGTCTCCCCTATCTTCCTCTCTCCGCCTCTCCGTGGGCTTCCTTCTCCACCCCTTTATCCAACACAAGCGCACACATGCACGCTGACACTCATCTCCAGCTCATGTTTTAAAGGAACAACTTCTCAAATGTTAATCACTATATGTCCTTATAAGCAGTTTAAACTTTGATTTCTAGCCCTGTTTTGAGTTTTAAAACGAATAACATTATTGTATTTGGTACTTGAACTCCAATCTGTTTTCTTGCCCAGTTTTGACTCTCTTCTGTCAACATTTTGTTGTTCAGTTTTAAACAAGTGCTCCGGTTATTCCTTTTATTATTATTGCCCATTCTCTGCTGCACACAGGTTTTATTTTCATACTTTACGTTCATTCGGTGTACTTACTTAATTTGTTGTACTTTTGTTTTCCTTCCTTTATTAGGACGTTCCTTCACTCTGTTGGTGTCTTTAATGGCAAACCTTACAATTAAGACCAGCCTGTTGAAACAAACTAATGGTTGCTCTAATCGAATCTGTGAGCTGTACAATGTCTAGCTTTCTAATTGTGAAATTTTGATACCAGTTCAAAATTATTGTATATATCTCTAGGATGCAAGTTATCCCGATAAAAATCCCCTGTTCCTGTCAAAACCGACGCCTCCAGTTTTATCTACGATAACACCACCATACCGTATACTTGTTTAGCCCGTTTTTAAAGACGAAATTCCGATTTTTTTTTCCATTATTGTCCGTGCTGCCAGCTAGTACTTTGGACACATCTCTTCCACCCATAGCCCCCTGTAGCCAGTTTCCCCACGGCCATCCACGTCATTATGTTTAAGCCCTCCCGTCTTCTTGTCTTCTGGTAACTACAGGACCACACGATAAATTCGACTGTCGTGGTCAGCAGAACACTTGTTCAGACCAGGGGCCTTATACACTAGCGTGTAAGGTCCATGTTCAGACCTAGGTCTAAGCTATGGGGCGCCAAGAGGGGAATGGGTATAATGGTCATGGTTTATAAAGAATGGCATTCTATAATTATAGAATTCATTCTATAGCTAAAGAATTCATTCTATAATTATAGAATACATTCTATAGCTAAAGAATGCATTCTATAACTAAAGAATTGATTCTATAGTAAAGAGTTCATTCTATTATTATAGAATGCATTCTATAACTAAAAAAATGATTCTATAGTAAAGAGTTCATTCTATTATTATAGAATACATTCTATAACTATAGAATGCATTCTATAATTAAAGAATACATTCTATAACTATAGAATGCATTCTATAACTAAAGAATTGATTCTATAGTAAAGAGTTCATTCTATTAGTATAGAATGCATTCTATAACTGAAGAATTGATTTCAGCCAAAGAATGCATTCTCTAATTATAGAATTAATTATTTAGCTATAGAATCAATTCTATAATTAAAGAATGCATTCTATAGTTATAGGATGCAATTCTTTATAAACCATGAGCATTATACCCATTCCCCTTTTGGCACCCGAGCAGGGAGTTTGCAATTCCCACCGACTTCAGAACGTGTGCGCGGTGTATCATGTGCGCTGCGCATGCGCGTGGCGGTTGCTAACCACAACAACTTTGGCGTGACACGGCGTCACTTCTTATAGTTAGAATAAAGACACCATTTCTTGGTGGTCGGTAGCTTAAGTGGTAAAGACATAGCTATGCAGTTTGAAGTCGCAGGTTCGATACCCATATATTAGCTTACAACTTTTTCGGGGGATGGGGGTTAGGAGTACGGTTAGGGCTTGATGTTAGGTAGTATTTCTGTTTTTATGTATAGATTCAAGCAGGTCCACTAGCATAAGTTAATCGGGATGAGAGATGGTCTGCGCATGCGTGCCCCAAGTCGGTGGGAATTTCACTCACTGCCGGGAAGCCTACATGAGACTTTGCAGTCAAGCTGTGCGATAAAATTTTAAATTGCAGTGCCCAGTAACATGCATTGGTTTCTCATTAGTCGAAGTTAATCTTGTGAAGAGGAATTTTATTTTCTCTGATTTGTGCACAGATGTGAGTGCAGAAACAACTTACTTGCGTGCGTGCGTGCGTGATGTCGGAAACAAGAGTTTCTTCATGTGTAGACAAAATAAAAACCGTCCTTTTTCTAGCGTTGATATCAGATGTATTTTCTAGAGTTCTCATGTGCAGATATTTCTGCGAATGATCTGCTTCCTTGAGAGACTCCTTTTCAATCGGTATTTACGTCATCCATGGTAAATAAGTCAGGTAAGTCCATTTGTTCGTAAAATACCACATTCTTGGGAGGAGACAAAGTTGAGACGAAGTTAAACTGACATATCAGGGTGCACTTTGAAATATAGCCACAAAGAATCCAAATCTGGTTTGCAGTAATCAGGACAAAAATGTAAAGTACAAGAAATCTTTGGCAATACAAGATGACTGTTTATGTGGAGCCTATATGCCACCGAAATAGATCAGACTACAGCGGCGTTTAGCAGTTGATTTCCAAGGGTGGCGTTGAAAACAGCTTTTCACAGGAAGCGTCTCACAGAAAGAAAAAGAAAATAAAAAAGTGTTTGGAGAGTTCGACGTTTATGACAATGGTGGCATTTTGAAAGTTTCGAATGTCAGACTCTCTCTCTCTCTCTGTCTGCAGTCACAGTGTCAGGTATCAGTTGTTCTTTGCGTCTCCCCAGCCGGTGTCCTTTAACAGCGCGAACACCCTCACGAAGTCAGGCTCGAGCACATGCATGTAAGCATGGTTAGACGTTCTCGCGTCTTTCCTGGTGTACAGGAGGGAAAGAAACTGTGAATGTAGCGCCTTTCCTCCTGTTGAAAAATATAAAATTAAAAAAGGAAGAAAAAAGATGGAGGGACAAAGGTTTGGACGGGTGATGGGAAAGTAGTTTAGGCTGCTCGGGACAGGACGTACAAGGCAAAAGCCCGTCTCCTTTAAAGAAAAGTGCTGCTCTGGTAGGAAAGTGCTTTAACCGAGCGATGGGTTAGCACTATGAGGTGGGGGATGGGCCCCTGTAACTAAATTATGCACTCTATTATCCACCAAACTGATTTCTGCAGTAAGATGACCCGAGCAGGAAGTAGTTTGATGTTCGGGGGAAGGCAGTGGTCTGCACACTAACTCCAAGAAATCCTTGGTTACGGCTGGATTAGAACCCACAATATTCGACATGCGGCTCCCTTGCGAGAGAAAGCGAGAAGCTACTTTAATCTCTGATCTCCATGCACAACATTTCTCAAGCTTCAATGGTATGGATAAAATAAATGCCACTTCTGCCACACGTGAAGGCAGGCCACCACAGTTCCCAGGTACCCTATCTACCCGTTAGACTATATAATATGCCACCCGCAATGACCTGGACGATGGAAGCTGAGTCTGGTCGCACGTGCTAAGCGTAGCACGGCACCTGGCCGTCTCTGCTGGGAACATGGTGGTTTCCTTGTTAAAGTCATTAAAATTTTTCTGGCAGTCACAAGGTCAGGCTGATCCCTGCGCACTATTTTAGAAAGCCACATCTAGACCAATAATGCTACATTTAAACACGGATAGTATATACTGCTGGATTGCTGCCTGCTTGCCGAGACCAACGAAACCGTTGGTACAGTTCATCGTCATGGTAATTAGCGAGCGAATCTGTAAACTCGGACCACCGCTAAATTTTCGGGGCTAAACTAGGGGCCAGTGGGGCCGGGTGCACAGAGCGCCGCTAGCGCCTAGCAGCAGGGCTAAGCCCCTAGTGTCTGCTAAACCAAGCAGTTAAGCACGCCGCTAGTTTAACCTGGGGTGCACAAGCGCGATTTTTGCCAGCTGGCCGCTGCTTTAGCCCCTTAAAGTGTAGCTTGTGGATACGAAACTTCCATTCATGAAAACACACAAATTCAAATATTTTATTAACATCTATGGTGTAAACCCTCTACTTTTCTATCACGGAGTTCTGATCCGTCGCTACTTAGATTTATTAATAAACAGATTTTGCGTTTGCAAGTAAAGTTCGAAACTATTGCAAAAAAAAAAAAATCTTCTGTAAAAATCGGAAAACCCCGAGTGTGACGTCGACTACAGAACGGACCCCAGTGAAGCTAGAAGACGGTACATGGGTTTGTTGTAGAGGAGCTGAAGTAAATTAAAATCGAAAAGGTAGCACTTCGTCTGTATCCATCTGTTCAATTAATTATTGATTGTTGCGCTTATGTTTCAGTACTTGGTCTGTACTGTTTTATTGCTGGCGTTGTTTGTTGTACTTATAGTATTTCTAAACAAATTTTACTCCTGTTTATCTCCTTTGTCTTATTGTTGTCTCATTAATAGTTTATGGTTGTACTTTTTTTTACATCGTTGTAATGCGTGTTTTGTAAAGGTTTTGTTTGTGTAGTGTTTTTATACTTTAGTTGTTTTGTTTATCCATATTGTGTAAAACGCAGGGCGCCCTCCATATTGCCGGGATATCGCGCTATATAAGCTTCCGCGTTATTATTCCACATTTCTCACACCGAAACAGTGATGCGATTGTTGTGATCACTTATACTCCGAGTGCAATTTTTGAAGACCTAGCGTTCTTTGCGTGTGCATGCATAACAATCTGTACTCCGCTTACCTGTTTGGTGCGAAATCTTCCAGGAACGGAATGACGCACGAATGATATCGACCTCTCATATCAAATCTCCAGTTTCGAACACAGACCATGAGTAAAGGTGTTTGAGAAAATAAGTAACAGGGGAAAAGTTAAAGCAAGTGTTTGAGTATTTGAATAACTTTTACCCATGGATGGCATGGGGGTGGGGGATGGTGAAAGACATTCACTTTTTTCATGTTGACTTTTACCTTAACTTTAATTCCTGTACTTTTTTTCTATTGACTGTTTTCTTACAATCTTGGCCAACATGGAACTGGTTTTTGCAAACTACGAGAAAAAAGATTTCAACAAAGGCCACGCAAGAGGACTCACTGGTGGCAGTGGAGAGGCTGGTGCTGGGTATTGGCGAATGCTCGTCTCACCCATATCCTGTATAATGTCCATTAGATTTGCAGTAAGCCAATATAGTGAGAGGACTCAGTGGTGGCAGTGGAGAAACTGGTGCTGGGTATTGGCCAATGGTCAGTCTCACCCATACCCTGTATAATGTATTTCGTCATCCCCAGAGGAGCTATGAAAATGCTGCAGCTGGTTTG
Source organism: Lanistes nyassanus (assembly GCA_004794575.1). NCBI lineage: Eukaryota > Metazoa > Mollusca > Gastropoda > Architaenioglossa > Ampullariidae > Lanistes > Lanistes nyassanus. The sequence goes on from SMGT01005776.1 coordinate 41,318, forward strand.
TGATGAAGGTGGGCGGCTTGTACAGCTGGGCAGCAGACACAGTATCCTAATGTAGTCAGCAATGACTTCCAGCACTCTCCCACTGCCTGGAAAAACTGGAGACGTTCTGCCACATTCTGAAATGAACCAAATCACTACTGCATTGAAAGATCTTGCTGTTACTGTAAACACAACTAGGCTTAAAGGTTGAAAGGTTCATTCATTATGTATCAGATATTGATGTATGCATGGATGGACGTAGATAATGATTGTATCTACTAATATTTTGTAACTGAGTATAATACAAATACAATAATATTGGTGCACAAACAGTAGTCTTCCCTCTCTCTTAACATGTGAACTTAAATTGTACATAATTCAGTTGCAAAACCTGCAGTTTAGTATTTCTGTAAAAGTACTGAAATTCAAATCAACATATTGAGATTTAAAGAAAACTGAACGAAAACTAAGTTCCAGAACCTAAATGTATTTGCTGTTTAAATTACATTTCGTTAAACTTACCTGATGCTTGGTGTAAGTGCCCACTGTCAATGCCGCCTGTCATTCCTTCAATCAAATCAGAATCTTCAAATATATCGGCCATGAGGTCAATATTTGGCATTTCCCCTCGCTTTCCTCCACCTGTTGGGGGGGGGGTATTTTCTTGTCCTAAGCTGGCCTCTGGGATTTTCGGTCAGTCCCCCCCACGAAAGTTCTTTTACTTCGTCTCTCTTTTTTATGTTAATGCTGACCGTAGAAACAACATCTACTGCACCCGAAACAGCTGCCCATGCAGATTTTTTGTTGTTGTTGATTTGGATAGGTTTGACTGAAATGTGCAGTTCGTGTTTATTTTCGTGGTATCTTTCAATTAGCGCAACATCTTGAGCATTAGAAAAACTGGCCTGTCTTAGTTTATCGGCTGATGCTGCCATTGTGTGAAATAACATCCCCAGAGTGCGACTTGTGCGCTGCAGGTCAGAGGTTCGAATACACTTTAAACCCCCACCCCCATGCAAGTGTCTTGACCATTTGCACGATTTCTCTTTGCCTCTTCCTCCTTCCCCATCCCAGTAGGGTAGGGGCCTGTCGCGGCCCAGCTGTTTCCTTGGCGACAGTCTGCTGTTCAATTAGCCTTTGCACCTTATCTGCGTTTGTCAAGTCTCTTGAAGAAACACCGATGACAACAGTGTGGAGCAAGGTGGTCTCCAAGGTTAACTACGTACCAGCATGTACGTCCCCCCCCCACCCCAACCCTTGATTTTTCTCCCTGACCGTTCTGGATCTCTTGTAACAGCTGGCAGCCACCATCTGAGGGCATGGTTACTGGCTCCGATAGAAGTTTGAGATCAACGTGCACACTCTCGACCACACAGCGTGTATGTGGGTACGCCTACATGGAATCATGCATACTGACATTTTTCTTTTGAACAACAGTACGCGCAGTAATATATCGTGTATAAAAAAGTACAAGATGAAGGACGATTAAAATACAATGTTTGCTGGGATTCGTTCTGCTTGCATAAACTTACTGTCGTTTTATCCTACAGCTGTACCCAGAACACCTACAAAAAGACATTTGTTTCTAAATTAACATGTTCCACAGCGAACGTGCTTTCTACCAACCAGGCCAGCACACAATATTGGTCCAATCTTGGCGTTATCTTGGAATCTTGGCGCTACACTGGCCAGCGTAGCGCCAGGCTTCGCCAGGATTCGCCAGGATTCGCGCGGCCGCGTGCGACGCCAATATTGTAAAGCCAATGTAAGGCCAAGATTCACCTTTCGCCCGCCGTACGTCGAGTCCGCTAAGAATAGATTTGCCCGGGTTATCTTGGATGCTAATTTAGAATAACTGTCTTTGATTGACACGAACAGTACTCAGTAATTTTTTACAAAGTTTAATAGTGGTAAATTATATCTCCTGATGATCTAAACATTGTTTTTAAAGACAAATCACTTAAACTGGATTTCGAACATATGCGGTCCGTGGCAGCGCACAACGCGAATATTGTAAAGCCAAGATACGCCAACATTCGCTTGTCGCGCCGTAAAGTCGGCTAAAAATAGATGTGCCCAGACTATCTTGCATGCTCATTTAATTGTCATTCTTTAATTGAAATCAACATTATGTTTTAATTATGACAGTGTTTTAGTTATATCTCCGGATTATCTATATTTCTTAAAGACAATTCGATTTTTCGAACATTTTTGGCCAAGCCCATGCATGCATTCAGCACGTGGCTCTGGAAGGCCCGAAGTATGCATCGTACACTAGATCAGTTATAGCTTATGTATAACTTAAGTATGCTTAATTACAACTATAATTTTTTTAAATTTTCGATCGCCTGACACACAAATGGACTTTTATTAGCTTTTAATCGGACCAATTCTGTGAGAGACTATCCAGAATAGCCTCCCTTAGATTCGAAAAGCGTGATTGGAACGGGGGAAATTTAATCTTCCAAGGCTCCCCATCTTCTGATACAATGTGCTCATTCGACTAACTACGGGAGCTATACTTGTGTTATTTTTAAGACCATATTTCACATCCATGAAACGTTGAGGAAGAGATCGATGCACTGATGAGTGATCGATAGTGCCTTACGAATGTATGATCTGGAAATGAATGGCTGGCCTCGGAAAAGCTGGAAAGTCTACAAATACAACCGCATAACGAAGAGCAGTGGTAAGTTTAAACGGTGTGCTTATGTTTGTGTGTATTACGTGCCTTAATCAGACCCGTCAGTTGTAATGATTTTATAGCATTAATGCTAAGAAAACAGATGAATGTGCAAAAATAAGATGAAGGGAAATTTTGTTTCTACCACTACCAGCATAATAAAGTAGTGAAGTATCATCATCACAGTCCCTATCTTGGAATTTTTGTTTGGTCTTTATTGTTGTTTAACTATTAAGTTTTCTGTTTTGGAGTTTTTTGGGTCCTGAATGTATGGAAGTTCGTCCATAGCTGTCTCAAATTGGTTGCAGCAATAGAATACATACTGACAGTCGCCCCAAAACAATTTACAAAATCTCAGAATATAGTGAGAGTTTGGGGCGGCACATCAGGCTTTTTCATTGTTTTGTTGTTTTTGTTTTTGTTTTGTTTAAATGTCTAAATCTATTATCTGTGCAAATTCTTTTAATAAGTTTAAGATTGTGTACTGCTTGAACTTGAAGTAAGTAGTGAGACTATAGTGCTTTAGTTTTGTGCAGGATATTACCAATAGTTTCTGATTTTATATTGGAACATTCATTTTTAAGTTTACATTAGTATGATTAATCTCAGCTAGTTAGTGGATTTTATAAACTAAGCGTTGCATTACTTTTAGGCAACAATGTATACCAGCCAGACTGATTAATCATTTTTTACTTTGAAACAATGCAATGTTGACTTTGCATCTTGCGACAGGTGCCACTATTTCATAAAGTGTCAAGGACCATGCATTTTGTAAGAGTGCAAAAGCTGTACTGATTATTCCTGATGGCAGATACATTTGAAGAGGCCAACTCATTTCTGGACATGACACCGAGTAATAATGAACTAAGCAGCCAGCCAGATGGCCCCTCAGACTCTCAGAGTTCCACGGATGCAAAACAAATCTATGAAGACCCAGAAAAATGGTTTGTGACTGTTTTATTTTTTAAACATTACTTGTTCTGTGCCTATTCATACCATAGTCAAACATTTCTAATGTCATCTACTGTGCAAAAACTGATCTGTCGCAATGTTCATGTTGTTGTGCATGCCATGTGTGAGAGTGTGTACAAATGCACTGAAGTAAGCATGATTAATTTAAATTATCTGTTTTATTGACTTTTTGGGACTTGCGCATGTTTGTTGCAGATAAGGACTGTCTACATCTGCATGGAGGTGGAAGGAAAAGAAAGGAGGACAAGCACAAAGCAGCCATCCTGGGAAGTGTGGATTCTGTAGCATGTTGTCACGTCTGCCCTTTTCCCTACTTCTGGATCATTTGGTAACAACTTGAAAGTCCTTTGCTTTCCCATCTTCACCTACCCTACTCACCCCTCCCCCTTTTTTAAAGACTATATCATTCTCTGCTCCCTTCTTTCTTTCTTGTTTTCTTTCCTGCTGCCCCCTCTCTCTCTCTCTGTCACTTGTCATTACAGGAGGCATAAACATAAACCAAGGGTTTATTTACTGTCAGTATCAGAGGAACCTGATGCATGTTTCAAATAAACGTTATGGGAAGTGTTGATAGTTATCTGACAATGCTGATTTACCTTCAGAATTTACTGAACTCAAGTTGGAGGTTGGAACCTCTGCTGTGTAATTTACCCCTCATGAATTTCCAATGGACAGTCAAATGGACAATTCTTCATATTTCCCGAACCAGCATTTAAAAATGTTGTTGTTAATGGTGGTTTTGAAGTGTATTACGAAAATAAAAATCTGTGTATGGCACTTTCTTTTGATTTTTAATTACTTTTGTTTTGGGTGGAAGAGGGATGCCCTTAAAAACTTGCAGACATGAGCATTTTTAGCATTATACATGTAGAAAAAAGAAAAAATATTTTCACTTAAAATATTGGTTGGGCTCTACTTACTGATCAATAGCAAATTGCAAGGTTAGTTTGTTGTACTATTTCACAGAAAACGACAGCGATTTTATCAACCATGGAAAATTGACATGAAGACAAAGTTACAGGAAACCGATTAAATTACAGAGTGTTGATGACAATAAGGCATAAAGGCCTCTGTGCACAGAAAGACGTTACTGGCGTCGTTCCAACGTATGATGTATATAGTGTGTATGTATATATGCGTGTATATGTATATAATGTGTGTATCAGTTCTTAACTATCTTACATGCACAGACCTTCTGTGTTAGTCACAAACTATTGCAGAAGATGAAACTACCCCAGTATCTTTTCTCTGTGCATGGGGTTCCCAGTTTGGAATATGAAAATGCCATGGGCTAGCACTTGTTAGTGTAGGAGAGACGAGTGTTGACTGGCAGACTTTTAATCAAAACTATTTTATAAAGCTTCTGTTGTCTACCCAACTTTATTGCTTTAGGAAAATCTACTACTTGTTGCTGAAGATATTGCTATCCCTGTTGTTTTGCAAACTTCCTCAAGCGTAATTCTCACAACTATGCACATGCAGCATGATGTTTGGTTTATCTTGTCTTATATTTTCAGTATCTTTTCAAGTAAAGCAGTGCAACAAAATACTGGAAATATAAGACAAGACAAATAAACTGAACATCATGATACATGTTTTCTTCTGATTGCCAGAAAAAAATCTGCCATATGAAATAAAAGCAAAGAAAACATACAGCTAATATGTCACACAATAACCCAATATCAGTCAAATCACCAGCAATTATATGGGAATATTGGCTCAATGTTGGGTGAATCTTGGCCCAATGTTGGGTGAATCTTGGCCCAATATTGGGTGAATCTTGGCCAAATGGGTGAATCTTGGCCCAATATTGGGTGAATGTTGGGCGAATCTTGGCCCAATATTGGGTGAATGTTGGGCGAATCTTGGCCCAATATTGGGTGAATGTTTGGCGAATCTTGGCTCAATGTTGGGTGAATCTTGGCCAATATTGGGCGAATCTCGGGTGCCGATATTGGACCAATATTGGCCCAATTTTCACTCCCAATATTGCCAACCATGATTCGCCCAATATTGGGAGCCGAGATTCGCCCAATATTGGTGTGCTGGCTGGGAAGTGGTTTCACACAAGGTTGCACAAACAAGCTCTTGACAAGATGTGCGTGACCTCGAAACAGTTAA